>JAODPA010117918.1:0-46971 GCA_025585075.1 Nepenthes mirabilis
ATATATAATTGGGAAATAAGGCAAAACTGTGGGCCATCAACTAACAGCGCTTACTGGACCTCCCTTGCTCTTAGATAATACACAAAAGTCAGGCAATAAAAGTGGTAATCGTACCGTGTGACTTGGTGGTGAGTACCTATTTCATCACAATAGGGACCACAGAATTGTAGTGTTCACCCAGTCCGAAGGCATGCTTGTGGTATGATAGCATGATGCTGCGACTAGACAATGAGCCAGCACCACCGTCATCGGACTTGTACTCCTTACCCATCTCGACATCAGGAAAGGACCCGGAAAATATCATAATGTGTTTCGCAAGGCAATGTGTCAAAGCGCCGAGCTCCAATTGTCCACCCCATGCAGCTGTTGCTTCCACTTCCATGCAGTAATTTTCGAATCGCTCTGCAAATGAAGAATTGGACTCTCCTTCCACCATATTCTCAGACAGGAAAAATGGGAGGAAGTCAGAGGAATGCTTGCGCATGTAATCTGCTGCCATTTCTCGAAGCTGTTGAAAAGTATACGGAGATGAACCACCAGATATAAGTGCCAGCTGATCCTCAATGGCTCTATATAAGCAGTGGCCGTCTGGTTTTATCTCATTTATAGTCAGTCCAAGTGGTTCAAGTCTTTTTTCCAATTTTTCATTCTCGATCATCCGATCGCTAATGATATTGCTTTGCTCTTCTTGTATCCTCTGCTCCCTCGCAGCTTCCTGCTGAGCTCTTTTCTCACGCCTCTTGACACTTTTACTAGGCTTTGAACAGTCCACTTGACCGGTAACAGATACCCCAGCTATAGCCTTTACCAGTGTGTCAATATTGTCCTTTTCTTTTCCATTGACACTGCCGTAACCTAATGAGGCAAGTTCCAGAGACTGACTCTCTTTAAGCTTTGCAGAGAGTTTGGATATCTCCTCCTCCACTTGCTTCTTCTTTGCTTTTTGTTCAGCCTTGCTGCCCTTAGCGGCAGCCTTCTTCATCTCAGTTTCCTTGTTCTGTAGTTGAGAAATCTCTTTCCTGATTAAATTTCATGAAATGAAAGTTGGATAAAAACATTAACAATGAAATTTCATATAAATAAACTGGTACAAGGGCACGATTTGCCTAAAGAACAAAATCAATTCTAAGATGATATAGTAGACCCTCATCACAGAATCTGATTCTTCATCAGTATACTGACTTTCTTGATTGGATTGGCTTTTGTCTTTTGTCTTTTCTTTTTTTTTGGGGTTCAGGGCATGAGGGGTGCAAAGGAAGCTAGGCTGGCATAAAGAATGAGAAGTTAGTCAACTGCTTTTCCATGTCCGTGGATTGTTCTTGTGCTTAGCATTTTTGGTAGGAAGAAATAATGATTTCAGAAGTGTACATCAAAAGCAGTGTGGGCAGACTGAACACAAGGGTGCCAATCTGCATCTTTAATAAACTCACATGAAACAGATGGATTTTAGCTTCAAAAGGAGGCTGCAATTGGTATGTGTTAGAATATGCGAATCATTAGTGGTACAATATGCTTATAGGATATGCTAATAGTATATTCATTTGTGATGGTGTTTAATATTTGTACAATACCGTAAATAATTACAACAAATATATACATATACATATGTTTAAGTATATATGTGGGTGTGCGGATACCTACTAACCCTAATTGAAATGATTTTCACAAAGTTGTCTCCCTCCGTTTTATTCTTCTTCTAAAGTATGAAAACCAATCCAATTTGGCAAGAACGGGAAAAGGGCCATAGTATTCGAAAGAAAGCTTGAAGATCTTCCAAAGAGCCAAGGTTGAAGTCTGAGGTAAATCCACATCAAATGGACTGTCAATTCTGTTCTGGTTGGCATAGAAAAAAATCGTGTATTGTGCCAAAAGAAGCTGTTCTTTCAGAGTCTGTTAAAGGACTGTCTTTCATGAAGAAAACACCCAACTGAAGCTACTGTAGTTGGATCCAATTTCCACAGAAATGTGGAGGGTGAACGTACAGAGCCAGAAAGTAGTCACTTTGATGGTACTATGGAGAGTGGTGCTGTACCACCATTTTGCAAGGGACAATCCTGGTAGCTTTTGATTAGACTCAAAGGCCATTAGCATTCGATTTCCAACATCCAGCTCTTGGCTTTTAGGAAAAGGTAGCTTCCATGACAACCTCACAACAGAGAGTCAAATGCCAAGTCCATTAGTGTCTCAATCACCATGCAACTCCAGTGAAAGCAACTGATTCCGTTGACCAATCACCTAACCGGTTTAGCTGGGTTTTCCATGCCGCTCAATCCCCTACTTCTCATAATCCCTTAATGAAGCTACTTGAATAGTGATTAATAATTGAATGTGAATAATTGAGAGATTCTAGAGCCATGCATGAGTAAAGCTACACGCCAACAAATAATTAAGCACACTCACAAGGCGCCAAGTCTAGAGATTTCAAGATTAAAATTCCTTCTTCTTTGTATTAGGCAAGAAGAGGAAGGAGTTTGTGTCAAACTTAAAAGATGCTTTTTGAGATCAACAGGTTATCCTTTGAGTTTTAACTAACTGACGTAACTGTTGATGTGCCTACTTTGACTCTGTCCTATCATCTAAAATCTTTTCTTTTCAAGGCCTTGCCCTATTGGCCTAGCAAATAAGGACAATTGCTGATCATAATCCCTAAAAATAGAGATAACAGGATGGAAATTATACAAGAATCAGCTACTATTGCTATTGAATTTGAAGAAGTTGTTACATAAAGGATTTACCGATGAAGATCTCAACTATCCCATTCCACCTTGATATAATTGAACGCTCCTTCCTATAACTACCTACACACTGCAGTGTCCTTAGGGGCATCTTTGATTGCTGGTCTTCTTTGAGTAACTTCCATTCATTAATTTGAGCTTTCTTACGAACACAGAAGGTTGGCATGTGTATGATTGCACAGTCACACATCATTGATAACACTCTAAGACCTCAATTTAAACTTTGTCAAACTAGTCATTGATTTGAAGGTAATAGACAGTGCTCATGCATAACTAAGCTCCCACCCCTTGGAGGAAAGCCTACCAAACAAAACTGGTAAAATATCTTATCCCCAACAATGATGTTGCAGCAAGGAACTCCACGGAGTTTGGCAAAATGATTTGGGAAAGGGCGGCAAAACTTTGAAGCAATACGAGGATGTGGGCATACTTGGTCATTCTATCAACAATTACCAAAACTGTCTTTGCCACCTGATTTTGGAAGTCCTTTGACAAATCTGTTGTTATGTGGCTCCAAGAATGTTGGGGAATAGGCAATAGTTGGAGCATCCTCAGGTATTAAGTTTTTTCTCCTCTATCCCTTTGACTACTATCACAAGAAAACACCATTTTTGTAACTTGTTTATAATGGCCAGGCTGATAAAATAAGTGATAAATTCTGTTGTATGTAACAAGGACACCAGAATGACCTCCCAAGCCAGAATAATGAATGTTAGCAATGTGGTTCAAAAATCAGTCATTAAGCCCATATATATTCTCAATTTGCATTTGACCAAGATACTCAATTTGTTTTTGCACCAAAGAGCACTTGAACATTTTTGCAACAAGATAGTGTTGCCTTAAGATGAGCAAAACAATTGAGTTGCTGATGTTAGGGAGTGGATATAAGAAAAGATACCATAAAATAAACAATGACATTTTCTGAGATGATGACAGAAATATGAGTAACTAGAGCTCGAATATTGGATGGGAATTAGTAAGACTGACAGGAATTACTTCAAATTCAAAGTATCCTTCACGATTCTAATGCTGCTTTGTGAATGCCATTGGAAAGCATTCAAGTTTGATGACATCCTGCTAAGGTCTAGCTTACAAAGTACAGAAGCCAGATGCAATTCCTCAAGTAAATCATCATTAATTGGGAAGGGAAATTTGTTTTTGATTGTATGATTATTAAGCTGTATGTATTCTGTATAGATCATAGAACACCAACTCCTGTCCTTTTCCAGGACAAGAATTGTTGGTGATGCAAAAGGCTTGTGCTTGGTTGGATGAAAAATAAATGTAATTTGAGATCAACAACCAAAACTATAACACAGCTCTAAAGTTCCAAAATTCTGAAATCAGCTGAAAACACGTGCCATACATTTGCCAAGAGAAGTTGCAACATTTGGTGGTTCTGGCCCTTTTATTTCAATTTTCTACTACTAGAGGAAGTGAAATAGTCTTGATAATGCTTTTTTTTTTTTTTGGGGGGGGGGGGTGTCAAGTTAGCAATCATTGAATCAAGAAAGCTATGGGTGCTGCCACTATCTATCAAGATTGTGAATGCTTGTTTTTAAGAAACACATTTAATCATGATTGTTCTGTTGGAGAGCTTACCAGATAATGCATTGACAGAAATTTCAATTGTCACCACTTGCTCCAGGTCCAACTCTTCTTCATTCATGGCTAAATCAGGCTGGGATTCATCTTTGTCTTTGGCTGATATCTATACCCAGTAGTAAACACATCATTACACTACTAAAAAATCAAGGTTGCTTTTTTGTTCAAGCGTTAATGAGGGATGTGTACAGGAGGGATTTTTTCAGGGTTCTGTTTGTGTACATTGAAGGAATTGGTTTTAGAAAAGGAGTTAAATATGGTCAATATGTTGACTCTGGTCGTTCTAATAAGTCTTCCAAGGATTGATCATGAAGCCTAGAAGGTTCAAAAGCAGCAGACAAGGAAGAAGGATGAGGCATTTTTTTCCATAGGTCAAAGTTCATCTTTAAGCAACTCAACAAGCTTGAAGCAGTCTTCTTGGAGTGTGGGATTCTTCTGAAGCATCAAGGCTCTTAATTCTCAAATTTCTCCTTGTACTCTGGTACCCCAGTTTTGAAAATTTCCCAAATAGTGGATCTTGATTGGAGAACACGGATGTAATTTCAACTTTATTTGGCTCTGAAACACTGTAAAGGATGGGGTTCTTGTTGCGATCCAAATTCTTCGGTTGTCTCCATTGAAGAATGGAAAATTTAGTTTGGTAAACTAAAGGAAATTGAAAGGTTCTTTGGGTTCAGAATAATAATGTAGTTTCACAGGCACTCAAAAACCAGTATGTTAGCCCTTAGAGCCGGTAACAGAAACAGTTCCTTAGATTTACTGGTTTGACATTTGTCAGCAAAATTGGTCATGAAATCAATCATCTGCTGTTGGATACCATTTTGAATAGAAAGGCTGTAAGGTATAAATCATAAAAGATTATTTTAATGATATTCAATTTAAATTAATTAATAAATTTTTGAGGTTAATTACAGTTTCAGGTAAAAAATTGAGTGCTGGACTGAGGTAAGCTAAGCCAAATGGTGCCTGACAATGCATAAGCATGTTTTTTATAGAATCCTCAGCATTTTTAAGTGCTCAAGGGCAATACTCGTGCGTGTTTAGACCAAAATGTTAACGCTTGATATATACCTGATTGGCGCTCATATGTGATCTACCTAGAATGTTGGTGCCCAGTGAATGCTCATGCATAGTACGGGAGCCTCTGCACCTGACCAACGCATGTATGCCAGCTTTTTATAAATTACCCTTCAGCCGATTTTGACTTATTTCAACTGAGATTTGAGAGAAAAAAGAGGGAAAAAGAGAGAGAAGAAGTAGAAGGTGAATTTAAAGAGAAATTAAGAAATCTTTTGGTAAATTCAAGTGAAGGCAAGCGCAACTAAATCTTTTTTTTTTTTCCTTTTATTGCTAATATTTTCTGTGATTCCTTGAGTATTTCTGGTTTCAATGCTCATGTATGTACTAATTTTGCACTTAAATTAATTAAACTTTGTATGCATGTGAAACTATTCCCTATATTATGAAATTTTATAAGTTCATGTCATAAATTCTTTTAAATTAAGCATAGAAATTGTGTAAATATTCTTGCATGTCTTCATATATATATATTTTGGCATGTCCTTTATTTTACATAGATGTTTCTGTATGTTTTCTATTTCGGAGGAAATGGTTGAAATTATATAAACTATGTTAAATTTATAAAGTTTTAGTATAAATGCTTCTGCATGTCATTAATTTTTACTATTAAATTTCTGCATGTTAAAAATTTCTACACAAATATTTCTGCATGCCATCAAATTATACACATTGTTCCTGCATGCTCTTTATTTGAAAGAAAAGTGATGAAAATTCTACTTTGACTTCGGTAAAAATAATTAGTTTCTCCGGCAAGAAAAAATATACATATTTGTATTTTGTGTAGAGTTTTTGGTTTTGACCCAAATAATATACATATATTATTAATAAATCGAAAGTCGAATCTAATATCTACGGGTCTAAAAAGTGGCATTTGACCCCCCAACTACGAGGAATAACATGTAGTCGGATTACTCATAGGTTGTAAATAGTAGTGTATGATCGTTGGCTATGTAGAAGCAATCATAATTTAGACTTTGATATTCACCTTTTGTTGGTGAGATTATCACCGATCATTGATTCCTTATATGTTAATACAATTTTTATAGATGACAAGTTTCCACATGTATTATTAGATTTTCATACATTACACGATTTTTACATGATTCTGCATTTACACGATATTTAGCATGTTCTGATATTTGTATATACCATTCGAATGCTTTATCAAGAAATTGATAAAATTTTGATCACAACATTATTGTTAACATGTTTCATTCGATATACCCACATATGAAATTATATATGCTTAATTGAATATTAGGCATATTCTTGCCCTTCTTTGCTAACCCTTTCAGATTAGTGAACTCGGATTAATTTACAGGTTGTTTGGATCATGAGGAGGCTTTTTGAAGAATAGCTTCTAGGATATTTAAATGTATTAAATGCAATTTGAAGTTTCCGATTGATAGTTCCTATTAGTTCAAGTTCTTGGGTTTCGGTTACTGCTATGTATCATTGTCGACCAATGAAATTGTTAAATTTAGCACTATATGAAATTTTTGGATGAATATTCTAATTTTAGTTAAAATATTTTTCCTTAATTTTGGTTTGAAGTTGAATAATTGTTCAATATTTAGAGCCACCTTAGGCTATGGCTTTTGGGTTCTTGTGCTTGGTTATGATTTTAATATTCAGGCCATTAACGGTGTTGGTAATAGGTTTGCATTCCGGTATTTGGTTTGAGTTTGAATCGATTAATTAAATAATTATTTTTTCGTCAATCTAAATATCTGATTTAGATTAATTTCATATTATAACTTTTAGCGAATTCATATTTCAGGATCAATAATGTGATTCTTTATAGAAGTGGGGTATCAAATAAAGTTATAAGGGAAGTATCTTATTTAATTTGAAAATATAAATTAGTTATGGAAAGAATAGCCCAAAGACCACTAAATTTGGAGCAGGCTGTAGTGAATCAAGGGTTTGCATTGACAATGTATGATCACTTCACAACTGAAAGGGTACCAGAGTTCTTGGATGATCTTGATTCGACCAAGGCAAAGATTTGGATCCATCGAATTAAGGTCTTCGAAATAATTAATTGCCCAGAAGAAGATAATGGAAAGTTTGCCTCTTTCAAATTAGACGAAGAGATAGACCATTGGCAGGCCATCAAGAAGAGGATATTGGGGCGAGAGAATGAGCAAATCCCATGGAATATGTTTTTTGAAGTTTTCTAAGACAAGTACTTTCCTAAAAGCTTGAGAAAGAAAAGGAGAATGAGTTCACCCACAAGAAAACCAAACCGTGGTAGAGTATAATGCCAAATTTAGCGAATTGGCTTGTAATGCTTCCCCCGTGGTCATGGATGAGATGAAAAGAGCAAAAACATTTCCGTAAGGGTTGAATGATACCACCTGGAAGCAATTAGTGACCTTATGGTTGAGGACCTATGAAGAATTCTTAGATCGAGCCTTGCTATTTGAGCAAGAGCTGTTGAGGGAGAAATTTTTCTAAAAGAAGAGCATAGCTGATGATGACTAAGTTTAGTATTAGGAGGATCCCACAAGAGATCAAAATATCAAGACAAGGGGATGAAAACAGGAGTTGAACTCTAAGGTATAACGGGTCAGCAATAGTCAAAGCTTGTGTGCCCACATTGTGAAAAGTTGCATGGAGGTTGGTCATGCTATAAACAAACGGGAGTATGTATCAACTGTGGTCAATCCAGCCATATGATAAAAGATTGCCCCTACCCTTTGAGGCAAATGACGAGAAAGCCAAGTGCTTAAGGGAGAGCGTTAAAGGTAAACTTTCAATATAATTCTGCACATATATTGTTGGATTCTGGGTCTACACACTCGTTTGTGTTCCTAAAATTTGTGTGTCATTTGAATTGCCACCTGGAATCATGGATTTTTTATAAGCTATGTCAACACCTATATGTACATCATTGATGGTCGATATTGTATACCCTATGTGCATTGTTTGGATAAACAGGTTTAAATTGGCCATAGGTTTGACTAGACATGCATAATTATGGTGTAATCTTAGTATGGATTAGTTGGCATGTTATTATACTAGTGTGAATTGTTCCGATAAAATGGTGTATTTTGCAATTCTGGATTATGAACCCTTCTATGTTTAAGGAATAAAATAGAAATAGTCAATCTACATGATTTTGGCTCTGCATGTATGCCATTTGATAAAAGACAAGTGTCAACCATACCTAACTTACGTTACCATCGCTGGTAGCCATAACATGTAGGCTAAAAAGATTCCTATGATAAAAGAGTTCAAAGATATATTTTCGAAGGATTTATCCAGATTATCGCCAAATAGGGAGATAGAGTTTAAAATAGAAGTAATGCCAAGATTGGCACTAGTTTCTAAAGCCCCGTATATAATGGCATCTTCAAATTTGAAAGAATTGAAAAAACAATAGCAAGAATTGTTGAAGAAGAGCTTCATTCAACTAAGTGTGTTACTTTGTTTGTGAAGAAAGATGGGTCTCTGAGGCTATACATAGACTATCAAGAACTGAACAAGATATCCATTAAAAATAAGTATCCATAGCTAATGATAGATGATTTATTTGATTAATTACAAGATGCCCAAGTATTTTCAAAGATGGATTTTCGATCAAGTTATTATCAATTGTAGATTAAGGAGGCTGTGGCAAAAACTATTTTTCGAATGAGATACATTCATTATGAGTTTTTACTAATACCTTTTGGTTAACTAATGCCCTTGCAACGTTTATGGACTTGATGAATCGGGTGTTCCAACCCTATCTCGATAAATTTGTAGTGGTCGTTATCGATGACATTGAAATATTTGAGGAACTATAAAGAACATGAAATTTATTCAAGGATAGCTTTACAAATACTTAGAGATAAAATGCTATATGCAAAGTTATAGAAGTATGAATTTTAGCTAGAAGTTATATTTCTAGACCACGTGATCTCTAAACAAAGTATTTCAATCAATCCTAAGAAGATTAAGGCAGTGAAAGATTGGAATCGACCGACAACGATAGCGGAGGTATGAAGTTTTCTCAGGATGGTTGATTATTATCCAACATTTGTGGAAAACTTTTTAAAAATTACAATGCCATTGACTAGCCCAACGCAGAAGGTGAAATTTTGTTGAGATTAAGAATGCGAAAGAAGTTTTCAAAAGTTAAAGAATCGCCTAACAATCGCCCTGATCTTAGCTATTCCAGAAAGATTTGGTAAATGTGTGATTTACTGTGATACGTCTAAGAATAGATTGGGGTATGCGCTAATACAATATGGGAAGGCAATTGCGTATAGATTAAGACAGCTAAAGATATATTAAAAGAATTACCCTATCCATGACTTAAAGTTAGTAGTAGTAATTTTTGTAATAAAAATTTGGAGGCACTGTTTGCACGGAAAGATATTTTTAATATATTTAAATCATAAGAGTCTGAAGTACTTATTCTCCCAAAAAGAGCTAGACATGAGGCAATAGAGATGAATGGATCTTTTAAATAATTATGATTGTGAAATGTATTACCAACCGAGACAAGTTAACATAATGGCCGATACCTGGAGTCTTGAGACAACAAATTTAATAGCTCACTTAAAGATTAAAAAAATAGAGATGCTTGACAACATAAAGGAGTGTGATATCAAGAGACATTTGGAAAGTATGCATATGATTTTGTTGTATTTCAAAGCAATTGAAGATAATGGAGCGAATTAAAAGCACACAAATGGATGATCCATTCTTGGTGGACATAGCCAGAGACTTGAATAGGGAGTCGAGAGCTAATTTCAATGTCCAAACAGATAAAGTTTTGAGAATTTAGGATCGGATATGTGTATCCAATTTTGAAGAACTGAAAGAAGAAATTTAGAATGAGCTCATTGGTCTAATAATATTATCTACCCTGGAATTAATAAGATGTATTCAGACTTGTGAAAGATCTTCCAATGGCAGAATATGAAGAGAGAAATTATGGCTTATATAGGTAGATGTATGATTTGTTAACAAGTGAAGGTCGAGCATAAAAAGTTGCTAGGTTTTTTCCAACCTATGCTAACCACTAGTTAAAAATAAATACATAAAAAGATGAATTTTACAATGGGTTTGCTAAGTACGTTGAGGAATCATGACACTGTTTAGGTAATTATTAATCGGCTAACCAAGTAAGCCAATTTCATTACTGTGGGAATGATATTATCGAGGGATCATTTGACAAAATTATATATAAACAAAGCAGTCAGACTTCATGGGATTCTAGCTTTAATCATATTCAATCTTGATCCGTGATTCGTGTCAAAATT
This sequence comes from Nepenthes mirabilis, assembly GCA_025585075.1. Classification (NCBI taxonomy): domain Eukaryota; kingdom Viridiplantae; phylum Streptophyta; class Magnoliopsida; order Caryophyllales; family Nepenthaceae; genus Nepenthes; species Nepenthes mirabilis. The sequence continues at coordinate 10,679 of JAODPA010117918.1, forward strand.
TTGGGAGAACTGACATTGGGAATTTGGTATTAATTTAAAATTTATCACAATTTATCATCCCCAAACAAACGAGCAATCCGAACAAACGATCCAAATTTTGGAAAATATATTGAGAGTTTCAGTTTTATAAATAAAAGGAAATTGGGACGACTACTTGTCGCTAGTCGAGTTTGCCTACAATAATAATTACCGAGCAAGCATCAATCTGGCCCCTTTTAAAGTGCTTTATGGAATAAAATGTCATTTCCTAATTTATTCGGAAGAAATTGGAGATAAGAGATTCCTGAGACCAGAAATAATTCAAGAGACACTAGATAAAATTTATTTGATTTAGGATTGGCTTCAAATTGCTCAGAGTCGACAGAAGAGTTATGCAGATTGTAGAAGGTCTGAGTTGAGCTTTGAAGTTAGAAACCATGTATTTTTGAGGATATCTCCAACTAAGAGAGTCTCTCAGTTTTGGTTGAAAGGAAATTTGAAATTATGGTTTATTGTACCATTCGAAATCTTATAGAAAAAAAACATCTGGGAGAAATATCCACATTTACTCCATTAAGGTATGTGAAATTTCGAGGATGAAATATTTTGTAAAGAGGGAAGAAATATAAGGTATGAATCCAAAAAGATTATTTTAATGATATTAAATTTAAATTAATTAATTAATATTTGAAATTAATTGGGTTGCAAATCGAAAATTGAGTGATAGACCAAAGTAAACTAGGCCAAATGGCGGCTAACTTGTGTTCAGTCCACAAATGGGCATGTTTTAGACAAAATACTCGCATTTAAAGTGCATAAGAGTAGCCTTTGTGCGTGTTTAGATCAGAATGTTGGCGCCTAATGCAGCCTGAAAGGTGCTTGTGAGAGATAAAGCTAGAATGTTGGTGCCTAATGGGAGCTCGTGCATAGTACGGGATTAGCCACTATACTTGATCTATTCTTGGCTTGCACACGTACATCAATTTTCTATAAATAGACCTTCTGACTGATTTTGGCTCATTTTCAACTGAGATTTGAGAGAAGAAAAAGAAAGAAAAGGGAGAGAAAGAGAACACGAGATACAAAGAGGGAGAAGGTGAATTTGAAGAGAAATTAAGAAATATTTTGGTAAATTAAGTGAAAAACAAGTGCATCTATACCTTTTTTTTCTTATAGCTGATATTTTCTGCAAAGCCTTGAGTATTTATTATTCCAATACTCATCCATGTGCTAATTTCGTATTTAAATTAATTCTACTTTACATGTATGTGAATCTATTCTATATATCAAGAAATTTATAAGTTCATGCCAGAAATTCATGTAAATCATGTTTAACTACAAAAATTGTGTGAAAATGTTCTTGCATGTCTTCAAATTATACATATATATGTTCCTACATGTCTTTAAATTTACATAGATGTTTCTACATGCTTTCTAACTACAAGGAAATGGCTGAAATTATATAAACTATGTTGAATTTCTAAAATTTCAGTATAAATGATTCTGCATGTCATTAATTTTTACTATTAGATTTCTGCATATTAAAAATTTCAATATAAATATTTCTACACGTCATCAAATTGTACACATTGTTCTTGCGTGTTCTTTATTTGAAAAAAAAATTATGAAAACTCTACTTTGATTTTGATAAAAATAATTAGTTTCTTTGACATGAAAAAATATGTATATTTATATTTTGTGTAGAGTTTTTTAGTTTTAACCCAAAAAAAGGACTATTATATAGAATTGACGAAATATATTTGGATAAGTTCTAATATATTATTAGTAAATTGAAGGTTGAATTTAACATCAATAGGTCAAAAACGTGGCATTTGACCCCAACTATAGGGAATAATATGTAGTTGGCCCACCCATGGGTCATAAATTGTAGTATATAGCTTTTGGCTATGTGAAAATAATTATAACCCATACTTCAATATTCGCTCTTTGTTAATAAGGTCATCACAAATCATTGATTCCTTATATGTTACTATGATTTTTGTGGATGATGGGTTTCCACTTGTATCATCGGATTTTAGTACATTACATAATTTTTGCATGATTCTACGATCACACGATATTTGGCATGTTCTGATATTTGTATTTACTTTTCGCATGCTTTATTGAGAAATTGATATCATCAGTAATCAAATTTTGATTATTGTTATATATGGCCGATGGCTAATGAAATTGTTAAAGTTAGCACCATATGAAAATTTTGGATGAATACTTTGATTTTAGTTAAAATATTTTCCTTACTTATGGTTTGAAGTGAGTAATTCAGAGCCACATTCGATTGTGACTTTTGGGATCATGTTTTTTTATTATAAATTTACTATTCAGGCCATTTAACAGTGTTTATTACTGGTTCGTGTTCAAGTATTCAGTGTGGGTTCAAGTTGATTAATTAAATAATGGATTTTTGGGTCTTAATCTAAATATCTGATTTAGGTTAATTTTGGTTTATGATTTTTAGAAAATTCAGATTCTGGGATTGGAGACATGATTCCTCACAGAGGCTTTCTTGCATCCAATGTCGCTGAAACTGATTCTTGTTTTATTGTTGCAGTAGTTGTATTTGATGGCTCTGATCTTGAATCTGTGTTCCATTTCTTGCTAAGCTTGATGGAATCTTAATGTCATTACTTCAATAAAAAAAAATGGTCATATTTTGATGGCCATTCTTGCAGGAAAAAGGGTGAAATATTCAGAGTTTAGAATACCAATTCCCTGGAATGCAATACTGCTTTGATAGCAATGTCGTGGAGAAAAACTCTTAAATCACAACATAAGGTGTGTTTGAGAAATAAGAGGAAATTGAGAGGAAGAGAGGAAGCGGTGAGAATTAGAGGAAATGAAAGGGAATTGAGATTTCGGGCATGCTTAGAGTGAGACAGCAGAATCAGTTTGAAATTTCAACAAACACATTGGATAGTGTTGTTTGAGTTACATTTGATAGCCCTACAGCCTGTAGGTTCTCATTCATTGGCCAACTTCCAAACAAATCCTAAACTACTTATTGTTGTAGCAGTTACAAATCTTGCTTGTTAGTGATCTGTTACACCAGCTGCTTCCTTAGTTGTCACTGCTTTTTGGCTACATTGTGTTTAGCTTCTTTGCAGCTGTTTAGCTGCATCTGTGAAGCTTCTTTTGGCTATTGATTTGGCATCTGGTTTAGCTTAGCTTTATGCCACCGTCATCTTTAAGATTATACTTCATTGCAGCTGATCAACAGAGCTTCTTTATGCCAAATCAACTCTCTTTTTAAGCACTAAAAGAGACCAACCGTCATCAAATTAGTGACTAACTTACAGTTTCTTTCCCAAAATCAGTCCATGTAATATTCCCCCATCCACACCCCTCCTACACTCCAATCCCAAAAATAAGAAAACAAGAAAAGGAGGAAAATGCGATGTGAAAATGTTAATCTGAGCAACGAATGTAAAAAATGAGTGAGTGGGAACCTTGCATCTTCATAAAGCATACAACAGCAGAATACCTTAACAAAGAACTTTTTCAAGGGTAATTCAACCTCAATAATAATATTACTTCCTACAAACTCAATATGAAAAGCCAAATATAACCATGCCATAGAGATATCAACAAGGGATGTTTCATGTTCGGTGCTTATGCTATGAGTCACATGACTTTGTTCGGGAGGCAAGGATAATCAAGCAAAATATCATATTGACCAAATTCAATAGCCTTGAAAGCTTGGACACGAGTATTATAAACTTAAAAGGATGTCAGTATGCAGATACAGCTCCACCTCTCCCCTCCCCCCTCCCCCCCAAAAAACAAAAAAAAACTCATTCTGTCTCTCATATTGACCAAATTCAATAAAGTACACAGATCTGGGCCCAATGGTTCAGCACCTTGAACCATCAAATTAAAGTAATGACTTAAGCCACGCTTGGTGTCACGGTGCAAAATCTGAGGTGTTGACAAGCCACAACACTTTTGGAGTTGTCTGTGGCACAGGCCTCTTAACAAGGACTAGAGAGTGCTTATGGTTTGATGGATGCAACTTGACATAGCATTAGCATTGATGATGATGTCATGGGTAGTGTTGACAACAATGTCAACACTGTCAGCATGGGTGTCGTCACTACTCATGTAGCCCTTCAGTAATGTTATTACTAGCAAAACTAGAGAACAGGCTGTGGAATACAAGAGGGGGAGACGACTTCCATAAGCAGGTCATCCTGTCAAATATGTTGGTTACAACCAGTTGATAGTAACTAAGACCTTGAGTGTGGGGCGAAAGATTGCATGCCTCTTAGGGGAGAATTGTGTTCAGATGGAATAGAGTAAGTCCTTAGGAGCAAGGTGCGAGTAGGGCCATCAAGTGGAGGACCTTCAACAAGAGACTATGTGAACACCTCCTTGGAAGAGAAATGCTAGTAGAAAAGGGGGAATTCCCGTGCAAAGGATGTGAACAACCAGACATAAGTTTGACCCTAGCAAAGGTTCTTTTTGAGGGGGAGCAACATCTCAGAAGAGATGCCATTTGATGGGTAAGGGATTATCCTAAGGCGCCATTCATATCATAAAGTGGCACTGTATGAAGTTGAACACCTTAAGGGTGAGGCATCAACCAACTATTAGAGTTGAGAATGCGGTCTAAGGGAGGCATTGAGATTGTGGGGAGAGAGAGTCTTTAAGAGAGAGGCATCAGGATTAGACAACTAGAGGAAGCGGAGCTAGTGCATATCTCGTGGTAGGATGAAACCACGAGGTTTAAAAAAAGTTAATGTTTTATCAAACTGTATTGAGCGGTATTTCTGAAGGGAAAGCTAAATTCTTCGCTAGAAGACTGGAAAAGGATATACAACTAAGGAGCTACCATCTGCAAGCTAATAGGACAGAGTAGGGGACTCTACATCAGAGGATACAAGTGCAAGGCAAGTCAAACTCTGTGGAGTTACTTTGGTCCAGATGTGTTGCATGTAAGCCCGTGCGTGATGTGTAATGAAGTAGAAGTTCAATTGAGTCTACATTTCCAAGGTGTTTAGTTACTTGCATTTTTTTCTGGGCAAGTCTAAGTGATTGGATGGGGTCAATAGAACAAATGAGTTGTGCTGAATACCATCTGAAGAACTATTCAGAGATACAGTCTGGGCTTGATGTTGCTTCGAAGAATTTGCTAGAAATGGGTTGAATACTCAAGGTGTCACATAGGCTTTCTGTATGGCCGAAGAATAGATAGATGCAATCACAGTTAATGCCAGTTACCAAGCCAACTAGATTGTGTGGCTTGGGCTTCTTGAAAAGCATTAAGGAGTTTTGCTTGTGGTTTGGTGGATGCAGCTTTGACACGGAATTTCCAAGGATGACAATATTGTCAGCAGTGTCAAGAAGGGTGTCGAAACTGTCAGCATGGGCGTTGACATGGTTAGCGTGGCAGCCAACACTACCAGTGTGGGCAGTGATGCAAGATGAATGAATTTGCCTGTGCCCGAAGTGTGAATCCTATACTAGGTGCGAACATCAAGTCGCAGTAAAGTTGGGTTTGAGCACTTCAAAAGCTGATGGGATATGCAATTATAAAAGTCGGGGGTTTTCAAGGTGTATTCCTAAAAACAACATAAATTCTTAAAAGCCGATATATGGGAAACTATAGTGACAAGCTCTCCACCACCCCTAGGATAGTCATAAAGCACAAGGCATAGAAATACCTAGGTAAGCTACCTTGTGATAGGGGGCGAGCTTTAAGGCATGTCAAGCGGATAATCTAAATCTCCGCTAGGATGGAGGTCGATTGGACATATATTGTGAGGGTCATGAAGCTCACTAGAGAAAATAAGTGTTGGGATGAAGGTTACAAACCTTACTATGCAATTAGGATGTGCTACCTAACATAGCACTCAAGGGGATAGCCTTCTCAAGCAAGAGGCATCTCAAGCCGACAAAGATTTTGACATGGTAAGCAGGGGACTAGATGACATCTTAATATGTGGGGTTGAGATAATGTACGTCACTTGTCAAGACAAGCAGATTGCCACATGTTTGGTGACTACGATGCATCAAAGAGCAAGTTGCATTAGTGGAATCAAGAGCCAAACCAAAATAGACAAAAAGCAGAAAATTTGAATTTGGAACATAGCATAATAAACCCACACAGATGATAACATAAGGGTAAGGATGAGTTGAGATTGGGCAGTTGGGTCCATTGTCTCACGTTTGATATTTACCTCTTGCACAAGTCTGATTCCTATCTCTTGCATAAATTCATTATTCACCTAACGCATGGTCCTAGCAGGTGGAGGAGAATTGTCTCCAACCTATGGTACTAGATGAGGGAGTGGGAAGGAGATTCCTCCTTATCAAATGATATTACATCTTAATTGGGTTGCACCTGCGATTTTAACATCATGAGCAAGTTCCTTGTCATTCACGGTGCCTTATTTGTAATATGATGTTCTGGGGTGTCGCAACGGCCACCTTCTGACACATTCCAAGAGTCCTGCCCATTGCTAATTTTCTGTGTAGTTGCAGGTGCAGAGATATTATCTCAAAAAAGTGAAGACAATGTAGCTAATAAATAATGAGGAAGAGGACATTCGCTTTTCAAAGAGGGAGGGAGACAGACTAGAGAGAGACTCAAGAGGGGAAAAGCTACTTACAGGGTACAGAGAAACAATAAGTCTAGAAGATGGTGATGCTTTACTCGGTAATCTTAGTTATTGCTTCGTTAGGAAAGAATTCTAGTCATATTATGCTTTAACCATCCAGCTTCCAAGACATGCCTGCCATATTCTACTTGCTTCTTGAATTACCTGGCTTTCCCGGAGAACAGAGACCTGCCTAATTGTACTCGGAAAAAAAGTGGTAATCAGGTATTTAATTAGCTATGGAAGATTGAGAGATGGACAACAGGCTACAACTTGAATATTTGAAATAAAAATTCTAATATGTAAACCAAATCTGAGTTATAGTGGAGTTTCCACTATTAATAAGGTAATATTCTATGGTAAATAAGATCAAATTCATTGACCAACTACTTCAGAAATAATATTAACATTTTCTTATGACACCTCAAATATTTATATTTAATAAGCAACAGGAGTAAATAACAACATTGCACTGTGATCCCAGAGAGTGAACCATGCAGCCCAACCCCCTCCATTTGCAACAACTATCAAGCAAAATGGCATACTGCATCTTCATACCCTTTCCATGAACTGAAATATAACACACTCCTAGTCACTATAGTCTTGAAATGGGTAGGTATTTGCATGAATTTCAAAGTGAGGCTGCCCTAAAAAAAGAACCATGATGCATTTGGGTGATCACATATTAATGGATAAAATCTCAAAATGTCTTACTATTAAGGCCAATAATCTCGATACATTGGTCAAGTTAAACTCTAAATAAGGTTCTAAGATAAACATCGTGAATGGTGACCCAATGTCATGGTCCCTTACAGAAGTTTGGTGGTTCGTTTCAATTTTCAGGATATTTTGCAAAAGGCCATAGCAACTAAGCTTGCCATCGGCACTGACTTCATCCAGAGACAAATAGACAACATGAGAAGCATTCAATTTTTGGTAGATAAATGTTTTCCATTGGTTAAGTTTGCATATCTTTCAAGCAATATTACAATGACGCCCAATGCAGCAGTAAACACTAGTGGTTACAAATCTTCCATCATTAGAGATGATTTAACAAATCGAAGGACATAGTCATGAAATGGTATAGGTGATAGTAGACAAGATTTGTTTGATAAGAGTTAGACTCAAGAAAGCAAGTAGAGAAATAAGCCATGCAAATGTTTCAAGATGATCTATAGTGTTTCAATAAAGTGACAAGAATTTCACCACCAAAGAGGTCCCAACCTTTGCCATTGAAATCTTGGACAGAATTGATGCTATTTTAAAAGCAGTTTCCTTGCTGCTGTAACTATCTAGAGTGAATAAATGTGCTTCATAACTATTTCAAATTCTAGTCATGAGAATCCCTTCAAATTAAATATGACATGACAACCACCTATCTCCCTTCCTACAAAAAATACAGGAATGCTTTTTTTTTAAAGTATAAGCCTTTTCTTCCATCGGTCTAATCCCCCCATCATTCATATATTTGAAAGGGTATGCAATGAGATGTCCTGAGAGCTTCTACAAAGTAAGCTCATTAGCTATGGCTCAATAACTTGAAATTTAGGATTATTGGTGAAAGTGACTAACGACGGAGCTTCAACTAGCTAATTTGTAGCACTTGATCTCCTGAGCTTGCTTAAGGAGTAATTTGCTTCCATGTTTGAATTTGGAATTTCCTGCAATGATAAATGCATGAGACTAGTTGGCCATCTCTAAGTTTTAAAAGAATAAAGCCTTTCATTCAAGAATCATTTTACATTTAGTCATTAAATAAAAGGAATAGCATACCCCAAAGACCCAGACCACGGGAAGCCAATTTCCTACATCAAATGGAAATAGAGCTTATCTTATAGCAGCTCTACCAAGGAAGCTTTCTATGGGATTAACCAATAGGGAAGACTGCTGACAGTGCTAAGGGATTTAATAAGAAGTATCCAATTTACACTATGGACCACAAGGAAGACGTAGACCCATTACACTTCCAAGAGAGATTGGGGATGAGGGGAAGTATATGAAGAAATAACTAAATATGCCTCCTCTTATTATCCAGACAAAGTTGGAAAGTTTTGTTTACAATTTTACTTCTGGAAAGAGTGGATGTGATGGCCAATCATTAAACCTAAACGGGCATAATAAAACCTACTCTTTACATATCTCTCCTTGTTTGGGTACCCATTAAAAGGCAATTGAACTTGAGTGAACAAATTTTGAATTGAAATGTATACCTCTATTTTGCCTTTAAAAAAAAAGAGAATCACAAGGCCCAAGCTAAAATGTTGTCTTTTACATATGTAAACACTAATTGCCCCTCTTCATTTTGCAACTTATCGTTCGGCAAGCAGAAAGTGCAAAGAAGATGAGTTCCAAGTTTTGATGAACTGAACTCCTTCATTGAACATTAATAAGATTTACTAGCTTCAAATCTGTTCCTTTTAGGAACATAATAAGTAAAAAGATGATCAATACCAGGGAAATCAATTTATAAAATGAACTACACATCATTGAAACAGTGAATCATAGCACATCAGTGCTAACAGGCAACATCGATCCCAACCATGGTCGCAGAAACCTCTGCAATAAAAATGATGGTAGTTGTCACAGCATAAGTGGGAGTTTAAAGGAACAAAATGGCATCTTTTCGAACGTTGAATTTCAAGTCAGCTTGTATTTCAGGCTTTTGGGCCCGAAGTGCAATTTTAAAAGTTTATGCTGGGAAATTGGACTCCTAAAACAGTTATTGGCAATCATTATTTAGTTTGAGCAAACTGAATTTTACTTATTCCACTGAAAAGTTTCCAAAGGGCATTATATATTTTGAGTTTCAGGAACCTAGTGAAACAGTAGCTTGGCAAATAGGTGTTCTGATCTTGATTTGGCATTGCATGGCCAAAGAACAGGGTAGGGAATTTAAATAAAGAAAAGGGTACCTTTTCAAACTTTAAATTTAAAGGAAGCTTGTATTTCAATTTATTGGGACTAAAGTGCAATTTTAGAAGTTTATAATGGGAAATCGGACTCCTACAACAGTTCTTGGCAATCAATATTTAGTTTGAGCTAATTGAATTTTACTTATTTTACTGAAAAGTTTCCAATGAGTGTAATGTAATTTGTGAGTTTCATGAATCTAGTGAAACCGTAGTTTGGGAATTTGGTGTTCTGGTATTGACGCGGCATTTCGTGGCTCAATTGGTTTTTCTCATTCACATTTTTAACAAATGTTATAATATATCAAAAAGGAGTCTACCATGCCAAACAAAGCTTAATGATGGTGAAAGAAGGCCTTAGAGAAAGTGAAAGCTGAGATAGATTTTTACGAGTCTGGTTATAAGTGTAGCAACAATGAAAATTTTGGAGGCATAAATATACTCAGAAAGAGGTAAGGCAGTGAAAGAGGCTAAGGCAAAAAGTGGGGAAGTGACTTATCACAATGAAGAAAAAAAAATGTTGTCTTTGGACTATTTAAACAAGGAATGTTAGTTTAAAGCAATAAATGGGAGTTCAGAAGACTTTAATCAAGTGAAACGTATCAAGGATGATGAGGATCAAGTACTGGTTGTACATGAACTTATTTCCCAAGCTTTTCTTTGAAATTAGGGAGACTAGTGTAGCGCTTGGGGAGCTTAGAGACTCGAATGGAAACACAAATCACTCTTAAACAGTATATTAGAAGAGAGGAAGTGAGAGAAGCATTAAGATTGGAAAGGTAGTTGGTCAGCATAGTATCCTAGCGGATGCTTAGAAAAATATTAGGGAAGAGGATAATGAATAGTTGATTAAATTGTTTAACAAGGTGATGTTAGAGAGGATAAAAAGCACAAGAATGCCCATGACAAAAAGAAACGGTACTCCATGCTGTGCCAAATACAAAGGGCATTGAGGATTTTTTTTAATGAATTGTCAGTCATCACTATGCCTCTTTCACAGATGTGTCATAATATGAGATTAAAGAAAGGGACGATAAAAATGAGATTAACGTGAGATAAAAGTGTATTAAAGAACAATTGCGAAACAATTTATCTATTAAGAGTATGATGGAGAAATTAAGGAAAAACAAAAGGATGTGGACAACATTTAATACAGTCCGGAGAGAAGCCATATAATACATTCCTAAGAGAAGTCGTCTAGAGATTCTAAAAAAATACAAAAAAGTTCCCATTGCATAAGCAAGTTACAGAAACATGTATGATGGAGCAATGACTAGTATGAAGACACATATTGAGATACTTTGTTGTTCCGAATAGTGATAGCTACACCAAGGGTAAACTTCTAGTCCATATTGTCTTGGGTATAAATGAACTAACTAAGCACAATGAAGATAATGTGCTTGGGTGAATATTATTGCAGATTACATGATGCTATGAATAACCTAGGTTATCATATCTTGAAGGTAAGGATTTGCATCTTCCAAAACAAAAGAAGAGACACCAAAAACATCCAAAATAGATCTAGTAAGAAATACATTGCAAAATGAGAAATCTCTGTTAGTCTAATTCACAAGAGAAGTATGGCGTAGATAGTTGTTTGTAAGGAACTTTAACTATATTTTGTTGAATGAATATCCTCTCTGTATGGGTCACTCTAACCATTTGATTCAACACTAATAAGACATCGTACAGTTTCCAAAACAGTAAGTAAATGAATAAGCCAAGTGAAGATGACAACAGTAAGAACTCCAAAAAAAAGATTTCGGAAACCATGTCTAAAACTTTGAAGAACAACAAAGATGAAGATGGGCTAAAACGATCTTGGCATCTGGGATAACTAAGAAACAATGCTCCAATTCAAAAGCAAACATGGGTGGCCAGTAAATAATTCATGTTATATGGATTAGTCTTATGTGGTTAAGAATCAATATGACAATAGTGATTATGTAAAATTGTTGAAATTGATGTGTGGTCATACATAGAGGAATAGTAATTAACGTTATGTTATGCAGGAACATGAAACCAAATGCAAGAAATGCTTTAAAGGTGGGTTAGTCATGTGAGGCAAAGTTATACATTGTTGAGATGCAAGGGATAGGGAAAACACAACTTGTAGAAGCGTAGAACCAAACCAAATAAATGCTTTTAGGAAACATAAAGCATGATCTTATATATTTGGAACTAACACAGAAAACAGCCTCTAAAAAGAAAAATGTAGAGGTTTTGAATGGGACATGTTTCCTGTGGCACAGACCAACAAATACAGATCACGCCATGTCAACACGACCTGTATATGATCAATAACAATGCCATGCCCATCCATACTCCCTGACAATGCTAAGCCAGGGAGTCTTGGGACAGCACACAGAGTGAAATCATAGAACTGATGCAGCCAAAATTAACCTAGTATTGGGAGACAACTCCAAAACTGGCTTATCTAACCAAAACAACATACCCACTCATTAGGTTGCACATCTTGCTAGATATGTACCACATATGATTAGGAATCACAACAGCAGTAGACGATATCAAGTAGTGTGTTCAACATACTCTTCATGCAATGCAATCTCTACGAGTCTCAATTAACAACTAAATTGAATACACCGTCCATAAGAAGTACCAGTGCGAATAGTATTCGTGGAATGATGTCATCTGTTTTCACTCATAATCAGAGGTCAACGACAACCAATAAGTCAATCGCTGACGCAGTAAAATCAAACACTAGTTACAGCCTGACCATTCCTATCTAATCAGTTTATATCAACTGCATTCCTTCAATATTTTGGAGTGGTGCAGAACCAACAAGCTCACAATCAGTGTCCACTCTTTAATGGCACAAGAACTATTAGTCCCACTGGTATCTAATGTTCCAACTAAGTCCAATTTTGGTGTATGGGGAGAGTTTCTTATGATAAAAAGGAGTAGGATGAATGCCACATTTCAATTGTGTGTCACATTCAAAGACTAGTTAAATGCAAAAGATAGATGACAAAATTATCACAATGAATCAAAGTAGTAAAGAGGCTAAGTCATCTAGAAGTAATATTACAAGTGGCAGTATAAGAGAAAATGAAGCAACTAATGTCAATGATTGATTGTATGAATTATAGTTTTTGTCTCAACATAATAAGTTAAACACTAATGTCTCTTTTCTAATGTTTAGTTTAATATAGTTATTAATTATTACTCAAAAATTTTGACATTAACTAGTTAACCACGAACCATAAATGAATTTATAAAATCATAACTTTTTTATTAAAGAATTAGTCTTATTCTCAATTTAAATAAATTTAATTTATGAATACTGTATAAAACTAACATCAAAGCTGAAATATGAAGGCTAATATGCCAGCCCATATTTTTGGCATCGTGACATGTGTCCAGCATGGCACCACAGGGATACTCATAAATATGGGCCACATACAGTGGTGAGCCTATGGATTAATTTTTCAGCACAATACAGCAGGAAGCAGGTGGCCCGCATTTCTGCATTGGCCTGATAAAGACGTCTAGCTAAATGAGCCGCAGAAAATCTATGAAACACTTTACTTAGTTTGGTTTTTAATTGTCTGGGAAAAAATATATTACTTATAATATTCTAGGAATAGTAATGTTTCTATGTATCAGTGTAAAATATATATGTTATGCCCTTGTCACTAGACAACAACACCTCCATTTTTCTTCTGATAGTTTTACACTGGGACTCAGTTTGTGGGCACATCTTCATCTGTTGTCCATCGACTATGCCTTTTGGCCTGATCTCAAGCCTTGACTCACCTCCATGGAGCAAACCTTATGTTGCCTTTCTGGAACATCCTAATTGGACTTCAATTCCAGTCACAAGGTTTATATGCGGCCACAATGGTATTTGCATCCTTCAATAAGAGATCAAATTTTGACTTTGTACAGCCCATGGAAATTATCTATCAATCTATACAGTACTAGTTCATCATAATTGAGCTTTTTCAGTTATGATGAAAAGAAATAAAAATTGATTATAGGTTAGAAAATTTTAAAAGTCGATTGAACTACTTTCATAAATTATTTCACTGATCCAGTTGGTTAGCTATTGATAGCTTGTTTGTAATTTTTTTTATTTATTGTTTTGTATTACTTTTCAATTTGTTACATCCTTGTCAGAGCTCAGAAATGAAATGCATGTACACACTTTCCTTTATATTTACATTATAACTAAAACAAGATTACAAAAGAACATATACATTAGGTTACATTGTCATGGATCATAGCTAACCCCTCATCCCAAAGTTAGGCAGTAACATGTGATTGTCTTCTTTTTTGGTTTTTCAAACGGAGGGTCAAGCAGTATAGGAAAAAACTGAAATAAAAAGAATAGGGTAAAACATGGTGGATCTCAAGGTTTTTCCCCCTGAAATACAAGTCATATTTTCACTCCTTTGATTGAAACGGACATCTACTGTTCTCCATAGAACAGAGAGGACAAATCGCTTCTTAAAACTTATACAGACTGTAGGTTCATGCCACATTCTCTTCTCCTTTTGATGGATAACTTTGGCATACCGTTGATGGCAATGTTTGTAAAGTAATATTTCCTAAAAAACTACTGAACTAACTGAAGAAAAAAATCACAAGCAAGAAACATACAATGTGGAGGGTTCATACAACTAATTGCTCCAACCTTCTACAGTAACAACATTGAAGAAATAAATACTAGCGCCTATATTTTGTGGCTATCAGATGGTATGGGCATGGGTAACATCTTCAATGTGGACGGTTCATCGCCATATCGTGGACATCATAACTCAAGACAACAATAGAGATACCGAGTTATACTACCAATAATTGACCAAGTTCTCCAGGTATCAAAGCTCTCTAGCCTAAGAGAATTTAAGAAAAATTGAAGTCCAGGCAAGCAAAAATAGTTACTGATATGTTGGAGGGATGATTTTCTATCTGGGCAAGTTCATAGCATGTTCAATTTCCCAGAACAAAATTACAATAGGCCCTCTAGTAAATTCCAATAAAATTTTGCATGTTTTAAGGTGATTTTAAGAGATTTAGTAGTCAAAAATAGGACGCTGTCTGTGATTTCACTCCGTGTATGTTAGGAGGCTCTTGCTAACACGCAGATATCTAATCAGGTGAGGAAATCCATCTTAAAGGAGAGAATCAGTGATGCAACACTAATCTTCAGCTGGGTTCTGTGAAGTTCTATTTGAGTTTGTTTAAGCAAATAATTATAAACAGCCAATGGGTATTCTTCTTGAAATTTTCATGATTTGAGACAAAAGAAAGGTTTTGGAACTAGAGCATCGAGGTTAAGAAGCCCAATTGTGCAACCCTTACAACTCAATTTCAATGGTGTCTGGCATGATAGAAAGGTGGCCATTCGTGAAATTGGTTATAATTTAGATGCAACAGTAAAGTTACACCTTTTGTGACATAAAGGTTATGAGTTCAAAACACAAAAATGGCCTATCTGCAATTATATGAAGGTTGCATATATTTTACCTTCTCCAAACCACCACTATGAGGGAGCATCATGCATTGTGTTGCCCGTATCTAGGCAGGAAAGATGAAATTACTTCTCAAAATTACTCAACTAGAGGTACAGTCAGCAATACCGCTGCCACTAGTGGGGCTGATGATGCTGAAAAGGAGGATCAAAACATGGTGGTGCCTCCACCAACTCCAACTCTCACAATGGGTTTGATACTCCCTTTGGGAACATAATTGCAATTTTACAACAACGTGAATGGTGAAGCTGGTGAGTTTTCAGGAAGAGTAGAAAGAAGGGACACATCAATGGGAAAAATGCACTTCTAGGCTACGTCGTAGGTGAGAAGCCAACAAAGACTCATGCAAGGTGGATTTGGAATGACGTTGGCATTCCTCATGGGTTTTCATTGAAGAAAGGGATCTCAGTTGATTTCCCAAATGACAATGTCATGAATCAAGTCATGGCCGCTTTATTGTTTTTCAACAGCAAACCTGATGGGTAGTGAATACCCAAAGCCCAATTAAGGAGCCCGTTTCCCCGAAATGGGCCTGTGTCCCAAGGGGCCGACGAGGTTGATTTAGCCTAAGAGGCTGAACTAGCCTAAGAGGCCTAAAGACTTGGATCCACGACCCAAGAAGCCTAAAGTGCTAAATTGGTCCAAGAGGCTGACTTAGCTTTGGAGGCTCAAAGACTTCGTAAAAGGCCAACGACTCCAATAAAACCACGAGGACATGGCTCAGAGGGTATGGCTTTAAAAGCCCGAAAACTTACTGATGAGCAAGTCCTCAGTTGAAGACTAAGAACATCTACCACTAAACGTTCGCGGACTTGATAAGGGACAAAGCCTTCACCAAGGACGCGGACTCTGAAAAGCCTCCAACGGCACAAGCACTGAAAGGGAACTCAGGATGACCGAGGACGCCAGCTTAGAAAGATGACGTTCGCAGAGGCACACATACTCTTTGCAACACGCAATCTCTACAGGGAATGATAGTCTGCAGAGTAAGCGTAATCACTGCATAAGTGACGTCTCACAGAGCCAGCACACATGCACGCAACCTTTCTGACACGGCAAGATGGATTTGCAAAGTTGGTGGTAGGTTCCACTGCCCACGCCATCTCCACGTGGCTGCTCCACGTAGGAAGGTTCCACCTACTATATAAGCATTCACTTGTATACCTACCAACGATCCAAACTTTACTTCACTTTCATTTCATGTTCATAGCTAATTGCACTTCCAACTAAGAGAACACATGTTTGTAAGAGTGATCCTTAAGACTCACCGTTTACTTTGTTCTCCACCCTTTGTACTCAAACACTTGAATAGTGTAATCATCCTCGGACTCAAAGTCCCGTAGTTTTTTCCTCTCATTTAGAAGAGAGCTTTCCACGTAAAAACGCCATGTGTTGTTATATATCTCTCTCTCTCCCTACTACTTACAAACTGAATTAGTGTTGCTCTGCTTTCGGGTCCTCGTCTATACAGAGACCAAGGTCCTCGTCTATACAGAGACCAAGGTCCAAGGACGCAACAAGATCTTAAATTATGGAGCATCTTGATCTCTCCCTAGATGTGTTTGATCTGTTCCTATGAGGACATAGCAATCAAGGTTGCCATTGAACCAACCTATGGCCAGGAGCCATAAGTATTGTTGGTAGTTTAGTGGTTATTTCTTTGGATAGAGATCGCTTGACAATGAAAGGGAAAGGCTTGCATTTGTGAGGCTGTTGGTAGATATCCAAGAGAGTGCACACCTGCCTGATTCAATGCTTATCATGTCCCCTACTGGATCTTCACTATCTCAACCTCAGTCCGACTGAAATCTTGAACTATGTCATCAGACTAGACATTCAAAAGCATTTTGTGAGTCTAATAAACAAAACTGTGGATATCCAAAGCCAAACCTGTTGCTCCTAGTGTTGGGCAGAAAGAAGGGGTGGTAGGATAGCCAAGGTCACTAATGAGGCAGAGAATCTTATTGGATAGTCTACTATGAATAAGACTCCTTAGGCAGCTCTTGATCCTAATAGTCGGAATAAAGCTAGGTAAAGTGTGCCCTTCTAAAGCTGAGTATTCATCAACAAATCAAACTTGATCAGAAAACATATTCTTTGATTGCAAATTGGGTTTTCCACCTAAAACTAACACAGCAGAATCCAGACTCACTTATAGGGCTGTTCCCTGAAGGCAGGTCTACTCCATATAGATAGCTTTTTCAGAATAATCAAGGATCCCCAAGCAAAAGAACGTGTAAAAGTTCATCACAAGTAATTGTGTTTCTTTTCTTGTTTTGGCAGGGAACTATAGTTACAAGCAATAAAGCTAGAGCTTCTTTTGACAGATGTGCCAAAGGTTGAGGGTGGGAACATAATTGATGTGCTTCCACTAATGGCAGCATTATCCCATAACTGCCGCTAATGTGAGACATATGGGATAATTTTGCTCTTAGTGTGTCGAAGCTTTTTTCCTCCTTCCAAATGATTCACTGTGCTGTGCGATCTTCTGATGGCATGCTAGACTGCTTCATTACTTGCGTTCATCATGCAAATGACAAAGAAAGACTCTGTGATCCCATATTGAGCACCTCAATATACCTATACACGGCATTGAGTGATCATGGGGAATTCCACCCAACATTTACCAGATGATGATAAGGATGGTAACTTGGTTGCTTATTAAATTAGATACCAGAAATTATGTTATACTGGTGCAGCAGCCTATTTTAGCACCACCATCACTTCAATTCTTCAGCAGTTATGTTCTATTTGAAGTCAGCTAATCTGTTCTGTTCAGCACCAGCATTATCTTCAGTGCTGGATAGATTCTGCTCCGTTCTGCAAGTATTATCCTTGAAGTTCCGTTTCTGTTATAATGATGCAACTAAACATTTTTTTTTCCCTGTTTGACATCATTTGTGCTGTAGCATTGGCCATTATGTGAGTAATCCAGGGGCAACACAAATTGATACATCATTGGTTGATATAATTTATACTAGATCCTAATGTGCACTGTTTTATTAAGCTGATAATATTCAGCTAGATGTTGAAGCTGTGTTTGTTTTTGTTCATGTAAAAACAGATGGCAACTGATCACTTGTGTGGTTCAGACTAACTGTATATATATATAGATTGTAACTAATTGAGTTCATAATACTCAATTGCATATATCAGCAACCTTCCTCTATTCTTCTGTTTTAATTTGTTCCTTATTGATTGCTTTCCACGATTATGAATGGTTATATTGCTACTTCAGAATTCGCTGATTCTCACATTTCATTTTCAATCTGAAATTTTCAATTTGTTGGTCTTTCAGATTTAAAGTTCACTGGTAGCCCTATCACATGGGCCATAGGCATAACCGCATAACAGAAAATCAGGAGAATGGTGTAGAGTCAGTAGAGCTTTAGCAAATGGGGTTCCCAGGGAATATTTTCTGGCTCTGGTATTTCAGACCAGAGCCCCAGTTTTGATAACCAATTATCAAGAGAAGACTTAGAATAAAAAGCCTCTCGAATATTTCAAAGTTTGTGTGGATCACGAGGAGTTTCTGCCTGTTTGTGACAAATTTTGGAATAATCATCATGGCATATCATGTATCAGGTTGTTACCAACTTGAAGAAATTAAAAGCTGAACTGAAGAAATTCAATGGCAGGCTTCCAGTTGCATTTGCTCCAGAGTGGTCACAGCCAGAGAAGATTAATGCAGATTCATGCTATATTACAGCTACTACTGATAACAATGACCTTATTTCAAAGGAGCAAACTGCATTCAACGAGTTTTCCAGCAGTCAAATGTGAAGGAAAGTTTCTTTGAACGAAAAGCTAGAGTGGTATGCTTCAACATTCATATACTTCCTAGTTTCATACTTCCATGAAATCAAGTAGTGCCAATCATATTAGGTACTGATGTGTCCCAGATTTCTGGCTTCGACCCATGCGGTGGTTGACCCGTGCCTAGGAAGACCACAGACACTAGAATCCAAAACCTACGCAGCACAAAGAGAACCAAGATGCTAAAAGGTTCCCCAAAAGGTTTTGCCGATAGTTCCCTTCAATGCTTAAGTCAGTTTGCAGCCAATCCAAATAATAAGACACATAAGTAGAAAATAGTAGATGATTAATCTATAGTGCAAGGATGAGATAATAATTCTTGACTCGCCTGTCAAGTCAGTATATGTAGGGGGAAAGAAAAATAAGATCATCAGCATCTATGCTATCCTCAAAATGAAAAATCATGTCAACCCTTCAGGGGCACTGTGCAATGTACCTCATACGGAGCTTAGAGGGAGACTATTGGGAGTCAGTCCTAGACGAGACTGTAGATACCTACATGAGGAATAGTTTTGGAAGCATGTGTTGTTTGCAATAGGGATAACTATGTTGGTTAACCGAAACTGCTGAACAGTGTTCCCCATAGAGAGCTCATAGGAAGGTTGTTGAGAGTTAGTCCACAATGAGACACTAGCTGCCTGCACAAGGAATAGTTTCCGACTTTAATTTCCAATGGTTTTGAGAATGGCATGCTCAATAGAGCAAATGCCTGATATAGATTGTATTGAGCAAGTTGTCAACATGAGAGCTCCCACATGATGAAATCTCATGAAAGGTTGAGGTGGCATGGAGCAATGCAACAATCTAGGTTAAGAATGTGCCATATATAGTGAATACTTAGCCGAGGGATGGGAGAATGAATGCTTGTCATGCTCAAGCTGAGTGTTCTGTTAAAAGCTTATTTACCCTAAATGCTCTCCTTAGGAGGGAGCTAAAATTTGTCCCAAAGAGAGAGCATAACACCGATGCTATAACTAGGACCATAAAGGTTCTTGTTGGTGGTCGAGGGCCTTTCTTCTAGTACTCAGGGCTCAACCACTATTTTATCTCGATATAGAGAGCCTAAGAGAAGATTTTCATTCCTCGAATGATAGAAAAGGATCCAAAGATCAAATATAAATCAAAGGGCCAAAGATGTCTATGAAAGGGAGCCTCTCCAACCCAAATGAAGATGATGCCTCTCTGAGAGAGCAGCCCCCTAAAGGGGCCAAAAGTCCCATATTCTACTGGCTAAGGCCTTTTATATAGTGTGAAGAGGAGAGATGGGCCATAGCAAACAGTCATCTGATGGGTTTGATGTGGCATGTTGACTGTGGGAAATTGACCTTCGGAACGATAGTCTATGCTTTTGTTCCTCTTTGATATCGGGGCATATCCACCTTTTTCTGATGTGAATTTTCTTTTTATTGATATGTTAGCATCCTTTCTTTTCACATTTTTTATTGTATTTTCTTTTCAAAAACTCGTTGATTGTCCTTGGAAAAAAATACATTGCAACCTCAGCTCATTCATCTCTGATCACCATGTGATTTGGTGTACTTTTGGGAGCTCAGTCACCATAATTGAAAGATCATCTGTGCTGTTTAAAGGTCAGACAACTCATTCCGGAGGTTGACCAACTCGACTTGGGATCCAAACAACTGGGCATGGGGCTCGGGAAATTTGTCTTGGAGCTCAACTGACTTCAGATAACTTGGGCATTTTGGCATGAAGCTAGGCCGACTTGTCCTGGAGCTTGGATGACTTGTCATGTAGGCCGGAAAATGTTTGAAGATTGTGTGTATTTCAGGGATTCAGTTGTCTTCATGAGTAATCGATTTCCATACCTGACCTGCCTAGGTTGGGTTTTTGATAGATCAGTTTCATTTGGACCCCATCAGGTGTGTGTGTGTATATACATATATATGTAGCAACAGCACCAAGCTCACTGCTAAGCAAGCCATCATAGATGGGTTCTAGATATTGTGCTGAGATAATGGGAACTGTAATTATACATGTCATTAGGCTGTTATTTGGCATGGTCCTGTTCTTCATAGTCAGAAGCAAGTTTTTCATTCAGCCTGCTAAGAAAGAAGAAATCAGAGCTGTGTTTTCCTCCATGGCTGAGGACAAGTTTCCTGGACCCTGTGGCTGTCCAGCTTCCTTCCTTTTCCAAGAGGACTTGGTGTATAATAAGAGAGGAAATTGCTGTGGCTATCATGGAATTCTTTTAGCACTCAAAGTTTCTGCTCAAAGTACATGCCACCTAGACTACCCTATTACCCAAGGTTCTGCTCATGTAGGTGGCCATCAGACCTTACCTTGCCGTAGCCTACTCCATAAAGGCCTAAGCAAGATTCTTACGAATCAAATGGATAACAATAAGGATTCCCAAACTGATTTTGTCAAAGGAATGCAGATTGCCAACAATATTTTCCTTCCCGATGAATGGGTGAAGCAATGCAGCAGCAAAAATATTTCTCCAAGATTGATCAAGGTAGAAGTCCATAAAGCTTATAGGGGTTTGGATTTCCTGACAGTTCTGTTAAGTAGGTAATGACCTTTATCTTATCCTGAGCTGTGAATAATGCTCTCCAATGACTTTTTCTATGCAAATTGAGGACATAGGCAAGGGGGTCCCATATAATCTTCCATATTTGTGCTGAGTTGGGAGTACTTATCTCAGAAGTCTACCTTCCTTGTGGAAAATTGAGATTATAACTTCCGTCCTAAAATTCCTAACTCCTATGTTATCAAGGCATGTGATTTCACTTGTCTTTGCTGATGACCTCTCATTATATCCTAGAGGGGACCTTGGCTTTGAATGTTTGTATATGAGTGCTTTTTATCATTCCTCTGCTGTGTCAGAATTCATTGTACATGCTTGTAAAACAGTGAATATTTTTGGTGGAGTTGGTAATGTTGGGATGCAATGCATCCTGTTGCATTAGGCATGAGCCGCATGACAGAAGGGGAACATTCAGCCAGGTAAGGGCTGCCTACTTGCTCCAGAAAGCTCAATTATATGCAGACCACTGAATGCATAGGTGCCCTCTTGCATAACTAGTTTATGCGGCTGCCCCCTATCTCAATCTCATAGTGTTTCTGTATCCTGAGAATGTTGGTGTTTGAAGCTCTCTGAATGTGCCAAGGCATCCTTTATATCTTAGTTACGACTAGGAGCTAATCACATGTTGCGGACTTGGTCACATCATGCAGTAAAATGTTTGTATTTTTTGCAATAAAGAGCAGTACTTGACATCTTTTCCAAACGACTTTGTAGTATGCATCTGAACTGGCTTGGAATTGTAGGCTGGTGCTATGTGGGAGGATGGAATTATTTGGGTTTTATCAAGTGAGGGGGTCTGCTAACAATTTGTCAAGAAAAGCTAATTCCATTGCTGCTGTTTATCACATTTGGCTTCAAGGGAATTCACTTTCTAAATCTAAAATCAATGATTTGGCAAGAATCTGTTCAAAAATTATACTTGACGCGATGGTCTGGGTTGTCCACTACAAGTAGGCTCATGACATTACTGTCAGTGTCGGCAATTAATGAAAATAAGTATAACTTGTCACAGTGATTCCTTAGCTATTTGTGGATCTTTGTCCTTTATGACAATATGGACAATCCAATAGCCCCCCCCCCCCCCACCCTGATGATAAGCCTAGGGTTTTGGTGTAATTGGACCTGGTCCCCTCACAGATGCATAAGTTATATTGTGCAATTTCTTCAGAGTAGACACCAAGAGGGTGTACCCAACTACAAAAAATACATCCTTGCAAAATCGAATAGCCATTGTTAAATAAAGAGAAAGGGAGAAATGGGAAGAAATAGCTTAGTGCCCAAAAAACACTAAACACCTATATTTATAATATTATATACAGTATAATTACAATAATATCATGTATCCTAATAGCACTCCCCATTAAGCTGGTGCATATATATCATATGTGTTAAGCTAGTTACAAATATTTTCATCTCGAGGACCTTTCAAGGACTTAGTTAATGTCTCAGCAAGTTGATCGGCTAAACTAATATACTAAATGGTTATCTCATTTGTCAACAGTTTTTACCGTACAAAAGGCAATCGACCTCAATATATTTAGTCCGCTCATGAAATATATGATTTGAAGTAATGTGAAAGGCAGCTTGATTATCACACATTAATTTCATTAGTAAAGAACAATTCACTCCAAACTCTATGAGTACTCCTTTTATTCATATTAACTCACACATAGTACCATTAAGTGGTACTTTGATTCTACACTAGAGCGTGCTTCCATATTCTACTTTTTGCTTTGTCCAGAATATTAAATTTCCACCGATAAAAATACACAATAACGGGACGTACAACGATGGTCGATTGTAAATCCTCCTCCATCAACATCTAAATAGCCTGTAATATCAATATGCCCACTATTCCCATATAATAATACTCTGCCCAAAGGCTTCTTTGATGCATCAAAGAATAAGTATGATAGATACCCAATGACTTTCCTGTGAAGAGCATAAGAACTAAATAACTACACTTACTGTGAACGAAATATTCAGTCAAGTTACAATGAGATAGTTAAGCTTGCCAACCAATCTCCTTTATCATCTTGGATCTGATATTAAGTTCCCTTCATTAGGTAGCAAGTTGATATTGGGATGCAATGGGGAGACACACGATCAAGAGATGATCTTCCAAACCCTGACCAATAAACCAACTCTTGACTGTTGTCACCCAATATGAATAATTTCTACCATTCAGTTTTGTTGTGGTAATAGTCATGGTACCCGACAAATTGGGAGTGATAACTAACGTACTCATGTTAATAGTCGTGGCATCAACAGAAGGCATGGAACTATAGGTAGAAGAAGACATAAGCAAATAAGCACTTACAACACTACTAAAAATTAAAAAAAAAAAAAAAAGCAAATAATATATGTGAACTCTCCTACACTCAAAAATCATGTGACAGTAGCTAAAAACTAGTAAATATGAAGCACCATTCTACTTTCATTATGAAAAGAGCCATCAAGGGTTTTAACCATATATAAAAATATCAATATCGGTATTAATATCGATCTCAACATATCGTTATAGGACATATCAGACAATAGATATTGATATCAATTATACCGAATGAAGAAAATTTCTTAAAATCGTAAACTGGCATGGTCATATCAGCCGATATTTTGAATATCTGCTATATCAACCGACGTCAAAACATATCATGATATCGTTGCGATATCAAAAAATATCGATATCAAAAGATCCTAATACAGTTACATATCGGCTAATATTTATATCAATGGTTTAAACCATATGGTAAGTGTAAGAGAAAAAATGGTGAGAAAACATCAAAGGGATAAAAAAGGCATGCTAACTGCATGATAGCACAATAAAAGGGACCATGGTGGCGCATGCACATCACACGCCAATCGTTAGGCAGCACGTGGGACTCACGCACAAAGAGAATTTGTGCATGGAGACACATTCGGCATCATGGATGGTGCTACTCTCAGTTTCCTGGTGCAACTCCCCAAGTCGAATACCGTGGTTCTATCAGTTCTACAAGTAACTTTGTAGTTTTTTATAGATTTGAGAAATAATAAAGGAAAGTCACACATTAGGAGAGATGTCATGCTTGGTGGCATATTTAGCAGCAAGGAGGGTTAGACTTCAATCTCCAATGTGATTATGCAAATCCGCCACCCTAGTCCAATTGGTTCTTCAATTAGCTTCGTGATTTGTTATAAATCTGTAAAACAAGAAAGATAACTAGGTCATGAGCATCGTTCAGGGCCATGGGCAGGGGCGAGTGTGTGGAAGTGGCAGCAGAATCACAGTTCTGATACTACAGGAGCATTGAGGTTGTCGGCATGACGGCAAGTGGCAATGGTGTGGGGGTAATGGCGAGGCACAAAGGTTCTAGGGTTTTCACAACCCTAGCTTTGATACCATGTTAAATAAAGAGAAAGGGAGGAATGGGAGAAATGGCTTAGTTCCAGATAAGAACTGAATGGTTATATTTATAACATTATATAGGGAATAATTGCAATAATGCCCTTTACCCTAAAAACAGCCATAAAATAAGAGCATCGCCAAAACTCCAAAATGGTGATAGTGCACACGGTTTTCACATAGCGGAAAATTAAGAAAAGCCTCATAAATGAAGTCTTACCCTACATTAAAAAAAGGTTGTTTACATAATTTGAACCCATGGCTGCTAAATCATAATGGAGCAATTTTATCATCACATTAAGGCTCACCTTATTATAATTCGCCTTACAAATATACACGCCTATTTAGTTCTCCATCCTTTCTTCAACTTTTTCACACTTGGTTCTTGAACCAAAGGCCTTAAAGCTTGAACTCCTGCAGCCACCTAGCCTTAATCAGATAAGTTTCATGGTCTGTTCCTCATTACAGAAAAGGTCAAGCCCAGAAGTTTACTGAAACCCATCATTTTCTATGAAAATACCTTAGAATCTTCTTTTGAACTTCAAAAGAATTGTCCTCAAAGTCGCCAGCCAATCAAGGATCCCCTTTACTTTATCAGAAGCATCCATTTGAAATCAGCGCATTCACTGAACAACTTTCCCACTTTTATGCTTGAACACACCCCCAATTCCGTTGTATGGGACACATTTGTTAAGCATCAACAAAGCTTACTCAGTTGCCAAAAACTGACAAAGTTGTTAACCTAGGAGTAAATCAAAAGGCAATTCAGCAGACTATTTGTTATCCAAGTTTAGCCCTAGAATTGGGAAACAATCACTATTTGAAGGGACAAACTATTAATTTTGTCATGGAATAGGAAATGAAATTTCCAGTAAAATGTTGGCTATCTTTGGCCTTATGGATTCAGGTTGTGTGAGTAAATTTCTTACCAAACCTAGGAGGGTTTCTGATGTGATCCCAGCACTTAAAAGGAGTGATAGGGCTGCCACTGTGCATGGGAGAGGGCCTTAGAGGTCCTTGACAGATACATAGGAAGGCAGGGGCTGCAGTTCAGCAAGCTTAAGGGGCTATATTAATGCTTTCTTTTAATTGAGTTATTAATGCCATTTTTTTATACTTTTATAGAGAGTTGTTGGCATAATTGGTGGATTGTCAACATATTTAGTGGGATTGATTTTTTAGCAAAATGCTAGGGATTGTTTGCGAATTTTTTAGAAGTTAGCATGATTTATGAGATTGTTACGGAATATCATGAAGATCATGAACAGCTCATGCATTTGACACATGCAGCTCTTGAAGCTTGGGACTCATTTAGGTTTTTCTTCAGCTTTCATAAATTTCACTCTTTGGATTGGTTGAGCTTATTTATTGTTATTTAGTCGATCTTATTTTCTGTGTTTAATCAATTCCATTCTACGAAGTGATTGAACATTCATTCTATCCAACAGTATCGGTCACGGCAAAACATTATTGACTGTATCAGGCAATATGCATGCCATCAGACATATCGGTCATAAAGATTTTTTGCAAAGTAGAACAAATTAACCGTGAGAAAAAATCGGTCCAGTTGGGCGTATCAACCAATATTTTGAATATTATTCAATTTATTAGAAATATCAACAATACGGAGAGAGATTGAATTTTTTCGCGGTCTTGGCAAATATCGGTATATGAACGGCCTAATACTAAACTATATTGGCT
The DNA here is from genome assembly GCA_025585075.1 of Nepenthes mirabilis. Taxonomy (NCBI): domain Eukaryota; kingdom Viridiplantae; phylum Streptophyta; class Magnoliopsida; order Caryophyllales; family Nepenthaceae; genus Nepenthes; species Nepenthes mirabilis. The sequence goes on from JAODPA010117918.1 coordinate 37,126, forward strand.
GATATTTTATTCCACAATTCTATCGCTCTTCATTGATTGCTTGCTTAGTATTAGTGGTTTTTGCATAAACCCAGGATTTCTAATTCCAACGAGAATAAACCCTATATTTGAATTGGATGTTCTAATCCTTAATTTGATTGCTTGCATAGTGTTAGTGATTGTTTGGTGACCTGTGGCACAAGGCAACAAGCTAATTGGATTTGATAACATATTCTAGACATGGGTTTGTACCAATATCCTAGACATCCATATCTCTCAATCTTTTTCTCTTCTTTGCTTGCTTTAAACAAAGTTATGACCTAACCTCCCTAAATCTACAACTTCCAACCTAATCACAGCCAATTTTCCCAAAACAAATGCTACAAAATTCCTCAACCTCCAATTCTCACATACCCCCAGATGCAAAGATTCACTGTTCCATAATATTAGAAATGTTTGTTTTCATCCTAGTTGGCTGTCCAGCATCAAGAAGAGAAATGAGACAAGGAAGAATGAAGGTGGGTTCTGGCTGAAATGCCCTTCGTTCTCCTGCACAGGATCAGAAGAGCCCAACATAAATCCTGGCATTAAAGTGGCATTGAAGGAGAGAAATAACAAAGAAAGAGAGGAAACATGGGTGCTATGGTGTTTTCTCAATGACATTTGCTATAGTCAATAACTCCAAAGGACTGAAGCTTCCAATGAGAGGAGAGTGTTAACGCAATGAATTAGATCACTTTGGTTGTTTTTAATCATTTTGATTGCAAAGGAGCAACAAATGACAAGATATAGCAAAGCAATACTAAGATACGAATGTGACAGCAGGTTAGTTAGTTGCTGGTGTCAACATGATGTCATCGTGTGACCTCAGCAATATGATAGCATATATTGTAAATATATAGTTTCTCTAATTAAGGAATCTTGATTGATTATAATTGGGCCTAATTTTAATTAGGGCTATAATAAGAGGATCTTGATTGATCATATAAATATTTCCCTACTTAAGGGATCTTGATTGAGTGTAATGAGGACTATTTGTAACTAGGACTATAATTAGGGGATCTTGATTGATTATAAATATACAAAGAAGTTTCTATTTAATGAAGGGATTTCTCAATTGAGAAGTATTTGGAGCAATAAACACATTTTGTCATGGTATCAAAGTCATACCTCTAAACCACGCTACATTTTTATGAACATGAAGCTTTTGGTGTTCTAGTTCGGTGTTCTCTTGGATTGTGGCCTTATTTCGATTTTTGGTTTCTTAAATCTACGTCGCGGCTCATTGTTTGGTTGATGTAAGTTGTGTGGATCTTGAATTTTTCATTTCCCGATAATTCAATGTTCTCCCAATTGGAGTTTTAAATATTGCTCTAGACTCATATTTACTATCTCATATCTATCAGGTTACAAATATCTTCAGTCCTATTCTTATTTCGTTTTAAAGTGTCAAGAGAAAATTCTATAGTATTCTTTGATGGAAAGAATCATTCCATGTGGGACTTTCAATTTACAATGGGAGAGTAATCAATGGGCAATTAAATGGATCATCGAAGCCTTCCATTGTGTCAAAGAAACTGAATCAATGGGAGAGTAAAGATGCTTGCATTACACTGCATATGATGAGTATTTTTCAATCATTCACTACTACAAAGGAGATATGAGATTATCTAAAGAGATTTATAATCAGGATAAATTCCAAAGGGATTCGAGATAGCACACTATAAGCAGTGTAATCACTCTATTGAAAAATTTTATGCTAGACTTATTAATTTATGAAACAAATAAACTAGGATGGTTCATTCTAAGGTCCCTAAAGAAGTTTTTGCTACCCTGCTAGTTTACATTGAGACTCTACAAGATTAGTTTATGACGAAACCTAGACTCGAATTTGAAGTTGCATGAGCTAGTTTGCTAAATTGCCATCTTGTCTCCTGTCCTTGGACGTATGCTTTGGGGAACTTCTACATCAAAACCTACTACTTGCAACACTGCTCAAAATGACATAAGAACTAGTAACTTTTGGGATAGTAAATGTGGCTTATGCCATTCAAAGAAGAAATTCAAGTCACAATTGTCAGGAGTTTAGGCATATTACAAAAAATTGTAGCGAGAAATTCTGTAATGATTGTAAAAAGGAGGGACACATCATGAGAGATTGTCACATGTGGCCTTATAATCGACAAGTTGACTTTCCATACTTTTGCCTAGCCGAACTTAACGAATGTCCAAGCCATTTCTACCAATGTCCGATCATCCATTAGCAATTCTTCAACCATTTTGCACCCAAAATGGTATAACAAATTATTATATCTGCTTTTTTTACCTTGTGTCAGCCAGGTAAGCTAGAACTGTTAACTAAGTTGATTAATTTTGCTACTTTGAATCCTATTATTCATCATGGAATAAAACTTTGGCAAATATATACCAGTATCGGGCCCCTCGATATAAATATTTTTTAATATTATGAAAAATTATAATATATTACTGTACCGGCAACATATCATAATATATCAATCAATATCCAAAACATTAGCCCATATACTATAAATTTGGCCACTATATCATTCATTATTTGTTTGTCAACTTCCAATTCACAGCACATTTTTTGCTTCTAATATATATAATAATGATACATGTTGTCCAATATGTCTGCTGTTAATATGGTTTTGATTGATATAAATATTTTCATTAACATGACTAGCAATACAAATGGAAGGCATAATGTTCAAAGGTATGCAATGAGCAACACATTTAGATAACCATTAATAATTTTTTCCAATGACTACGGTTGGAAATCTAGGGCCTTTCTTTTGCAATGTATTTGTGTCACTAGATTCATATACAAATTTGATTTCTATTGAACAATAAGTATACAATAATTGTAAAATTCACTTGGTCAAGCTAGATGTCCTCGTGTAGTAGTAAGCATTGGGGAAGGTGATTGCAAATGGGCCTAATTTGGGACGTCTGTTTGCTCTTTGATTTCATATTTCTAATATTGTTTATTTAGCTTCTACTATTGTTACTAATAATAGCCACATTTGGCATAAAAAATTATGACATTATAATTTCTGTCATTTTAAATCATCTTATGAAACAATGTTATTTTAGCAACAAAGATTCGTTTTCATCTCTTAGTGTGCCATTTGGTTTTACTTATTATAAACTTGATAAAAGTAAAGCTTTACCTTTTCATTTACATGGTAATGTGCTTCTTCAAATTTTTAACCTTTTTCATACCAATGCATGAGGCATACTTCCACTTCTCATACTCACTACAAGTACTTTGTGATGTTCATTGACGACCATAGTCAATTTATTTGGGTATATTTTTTCCATTCTAAAGTTGTGTATTTTCTATCTTCTAGGTTTTCATTGCTTTCATTAAAATACAATTCTCTACACATACTAAGATCTCACCTTGATTTTGGGGGAATATTTGTCCAACGACTTTCAACCTTATCAAAATACAAACGGTATTATTTCCTAACATTTATATATTTACACTCCACAGTAAAATAGGATAATAGAGCATAAGAATCGTCATTGTTTGGACATTGTTTGCACCTTGTTAATTAAATCTTTTGTACCTACTAGATTTTAGGTTGAACCCTATCTACAACTGCTAATTTGATTAATATTTAGCCCTTATAAATTTTACATTCTGATGCTCCATATTCTCGTTTGTATTGTGTTGTTCCTGAGTATCACTCTGATTGTACTTGTTTTGTTCACTTATTGAATATCACAAGCTTACTGCTAAGTGTGCATTTCTGGGATACAATAATATACATAAAGATTTGTGTGTTTAGATGCAAATATTCACAAAATTCGTATCTTTTATCATGCGATCCTCTTTGAAAATTAATACTACTTCTAGTCCCATGTTATTTATGATTCCACTTCAGTTATGCTTCCTATGTTTGATGACATGGCTTATACTATTCACACTTTAAATCAGAAGTCGTGTATTAGAGAAGTCACCCACTGCCACTTCCTGACAATGAACCTTCGCCTCATTCTATTACACACCCCAACGGTCAACTCGGGTCACCTGTCCATCCAATAGATACAGTTTCTCTCATATAGTGCTTCAGGCAACTCTGGATACTAATATTGTGCCTAAACCTTACTCTCAGTCTTCTGCTCAAGTATGTTGACAGTGAGCTATGCAAGAACTTCCAGCTCTTCAAGACAACCTCAATTTAGTCTCATGTCCTGATGGGGTGAAGAGCATATTATATGCACATGGGTTTATAACATCAAGCTGCGTCCTGATGGCTTAATAGACAAGTATATCTAGTGACACTTTGAAATCGACAAAAGTATTGTCTTGATTATCAAAAGATGTTTGCACCTATGGCTAAACTAACTATCATGCGAACTATTATTGCTATTACTGCCTCAAAAGGATGATTGCTTTGACAGATAGATGTAAATAATGCACTTCTCTATGAGGATTTGAGGGAAGAAATCTACACGGCTCCTCCTTCAAGCATATTCACTCACTTCTCTAAAGTCTTTTGGTTCAAATGGTCTCTGTACTGATTAAAGAGGCACCATGTGTATGTTTGATGAATTCCAAATCACCCTACTTGAACGTAATTTTACTTAAAGGCAGTTTGATTCTTTTCTCTTTCTTAGAATGACTACTATGGGATCGTTATACTCCTTGTTTATACGGAAAATATTGTTATAACCAAATTTGATGGTTGATAGAGCAACTACAACAACTTCTCAAGTCTCTGTTTCACATGAAAAATCTTGGCCTACTATAATATTTTCTTAGCCCTGAGGTACACTATACTCCTACAAGAATACTTTTGCATAATCATAAGTATACCTAGAAGAATATTAGTATGACTAATCTTTAATTTGAAAATTTAGTACTTACTCACCTATGGAAGTCATTTTGAAGCTACGATAGCAAGAGGGAGAGTTATTACCTAATTCATATATGTATCACCAATTGATAAGGAGTTTGAACTATCTAATGATTATCAAACTAGATATCTCGTTTATAGTAAAGCAAGTCAGCTAGTTTATCCAGGCCCCTTTGTAGTTAGAGTGGGCTGTAGTGAAATGTATTGTTCAATATCTAAAAGGTAATTCTGGTTTTTCCAAACGGGTCTTCTTTGCAGTTGGTTGGCTACAATGACATTAATTGGGCTGGTTATGCAAATACTCGTCATTCGACTATGGGTTAATGCATGTTCCTTAGTATTGCTCTCATTTTATGGAAGAGTAAAAAAAACAAGATCGAATATCAAAGTCATCAACTGAGTTTGAGTATCGTGCTATGTCATCCACCTACTCTGACATTGTGCGACTTAGGAGTCTATATGGGCGACCTTGGTATTCTTCAACTTAACCCTACTTCATTTTATGCCAATACTATTGAAATTGCTTCTAATGTAGTCTTTCATAAGCGCACAAAACATATTGAACCAAATTTTCATAACATTCATGAAGCACTTGAACACCATGTGATTACTCTTCCTCAAATTTCAACAGTCTTCAAACAACTAACTTGTTTACAAAGGTTCTTCCACAATAATGGTACCAGGTCATGATTAAAAATCAATGTTTCTTGAGAGCCCTGCATCAGTATGAGGAGATAGCATGACGTCGCTTGTGTTACCTCAGCAATATGACAACATACATCGTAAAATATAGTTTCTCTAATTAAAGGATCTTGATTGATTATAATTATGACTAATTGTAGTTAAGGCTATAATTAAGTAAACTTGATTGATTGTAATGATATTTTCCTAATTAAGGGATCTTGATTGATTTTAATTAAGACTAATTGTAATTAGGGCTATAGTTGAGGAATCCTAATTGATTGTCAATATAGAAACCAAGTCTCTATCTGGTGAAGGAAACTCCCAACTGAGGGGCATTAAGACCAATAAACACATTTCGCAAACTAGCACTCATCATATAATGCACAAGGAATTCTATTTTTATATTTTTGTTTCATAATCATTTGAAATAGAAGGAATAAAATTGATTTTTCTATCCATTGTTAGCGGTCGTAATGTTTTCACCTCACCGATGGACCTGAAGGAGTATGCGAATTCTCCAAGACGCCATACAATGGAATGTACTTTCCTCTTCTCTTTATTTTAGGGGGAAAAAGCAATAATGTTTCTATTGATATGTGCATATAACATGAACTATTGGAAAAGTACGAAGTGTACAAACTGGTTCGATATAGAAATCATGTCCAACCCAGAGCTTAAAAGAATTCAAACAACTGAAAAGCAGAACAATCTTCCCTCCTCCCAAAGTACCCATGGGGGGGGGGGGGTGAGATTCAAGCAACTTTGAAGAATTAACTTAGTCACTAAAACTACTAGTAAATTACATATAATCAAAATACCTGTGCCTAGATAGCATTTCATCACGAGTTTCCTGCTTCTTAGTTGGCCCAACTTCAGAATTCTCTCCAGCTTGATTGTCTTCTAGCTCCAGTGTATCCTCCATTTGAGTCAATCCTTGAAATCAGGAGAATCAATAAAGCAAAGAATAGGAAAGAGGCATGATAACTAAAAGAACAAAAAACTGAAGATAGCCAGCTAGCGAACGCTTGTAGAAGCTAAAATGAAAATAGATATCTAACTCAAGGAAAGACTTCAAATGACTTGTCCAACCATTTGAACCACAATACTTTTCAATTCTTCTAAGGTCATTTCCATTCTATCCCAGGAATTAATATTTTTGAAGGGAATGCATAGATTCTCTTAAACCTAAATAATTCAGCTATTATTGCCTTCAGTTCCCTAAAGTTTCCACCTCTAAGTCGTTCTACCAAGGTTCCTCTAACTTGGGTAGGAGAGATGTACCAAATTTTCTTTGCAAATCCACCTGTTCCATCTCTACCCTTCTCTCACATCAAACATAAAAGTTCAAAATTTATTGAACAACGGTAATCAACATAATAATGAAATTGAAGTGACAACGAACATACAAAAATTACTTTAAATTGAAGATCAGTATGCAACATTAAGTAATTAGAAAGCAGTACCTTTAGTCTTCACACATACCATACAAATAAATTTAAAATTCAATTTTTCCAACAAAGGAGCCTGGTGGTCAGCTATTAACTAGTCTCTCCAATGTCTCAGGTTGAAACCCCACAAAATCCCCTCCAAAAATCAAAGAAACAAGAAGATTTTTTTCAAACCAACCACTACCAACACCCTAAGCACTGCCAATTTCAATTTATGATCAGTACAATGACATTAACATCACTGACCATATATTTTTCTCTTCAACCATAAGCACATATTGTGAGACCATATATATATATATATATACACTTCACTTTTATTATTTCCCCAAAATTAAGACAACAAAAACCCTTTATTTCAACTTCTCAGTCTCTTCCCATACTGTACTACAATTTCTATGGAATCATATTGAATTGTCAGTTTGAAGTTGAACAATTGGAAAAAAAGAAAAAAGAAAAAGAAAAAAGAGAACAATTGGGAATTTGTGTAAGACTTTACAGAACAACTGGGAAATTCTTTTAGAGAAATGTCTATTTTGACAAGTGTGAAAGTGAGGAATAGTTAAGGTGTCACTCTTGAGAGAAAACTCCAAGATCAGAGCGTTAAGCTACAAACTAGAAGATATCTTTATTTGTGTAGAGTTTGATATTCACTCATTGAAGAAGATCAAATAAAATGGATTCTAACTCTCCAGTATGACTCTGCAACAGGATGTAGGCAAAGCCGAACCTGTATTAATTACATTGCTAAATATATCTTTCCCAGCTCTCCAGAATTATGTCTCTTTGCATGCTTAAGTAATTCTTGATCAACCTAATCAAAAATTAATTAAGGTGAAAATTCGGCTAAATTGATATTATCATTTAGAAATTTGGTTATAACCTAAAAATAACCCTCCTCTTAGGCTGTTTGGGGACACAATGATATACGGCAACATTTCTGATATGAAATGATGTCATTTTCCCATCAAGTTTCATATATATTCATCCTGTCATATCCATAAAAATACTGAAACTACAAGAAAATTTCATGATATTTCCCAATATTTCAGTCCTCCTATACTACAAATGCTTATCCCAAATTGTTTGTCCCTCAACTTCAACACTGGCACACTTTTAGTAGCTAAATTTAGCATAGCTAAATCGCCAAGAAAGGAAAGGAAATCACAAAACAACACCCTCTACAAAAAAAGCCGAGGAACATAAACACATGTTTACGATACTAAAATAAAGTCTGTCTAGCACTGTCAGGCTATGCCAAATTTTAAATGGATAACAAAAAACATCATTACTACTCTAAATTTCTCACCACTGTGAAGCTCCAGGAACCATAGTTGAATTAGATTCAGCATTTTTGTTTTTGTTTTTATTTAATACCGGTAAATTGAGGGAGGGGGAATTGAAATAGAGATATTTTCATTCCAATGCCTCAGCCTTGAAGGTCACCGTGAAAAGAACTCTAGAGAGAATTCAGAATCCAAAAGTTTCTTTAATCAAGATATATCTAGCAAAATTCTCACTATGGCAGGTCTTTTGACACCCTCCAAGTAATGCAAAAGAAGAAAAAAAAAAAAAAGAGGCAGCAGGCCTAGCAACATAGCTATGTGATAAAATATGCACTTGGTATATATTTCTGAGTTATCTGTAAGAAGGAAGAAGATTCAAAACTTTAATAAGACTGAAAACACCAGTATCCAATCCAAAAAAAAAAAAACAAGAGGCAGTCAGTCTAGGTGCAGAAGGGCATAGTGACAGATGATACATCCAGTTTGACTTAGTTTTGGTTTGGAACCCCAACCTATATTCCTCCCTACAGCAGGATACTGGTTCACTATGTTCTTTTTTCACCCACCTTCACTTGAGTTGGAACACAAGAAACATCATTGTGCAGCCGAAACAAATGTGGATAACAGAATTACCATAAATCGATGAAGGATTAGACCAAAATTATTTTTCCATTAAATATGTATAGCCTAGATGTCAATTTTATTTTATGGAGAACAGAATTACCATAAATACTTCCTACATGGAGTTTTAGTGGAAAATAAGTCAGATGGTCTGCTACCAGCCTAGGCGGAAGTTTTTAATTGCACGAGGCCTAGATTTGATTCCCACCAACTCCTGCTTAACAATTATCATCTTATATATTCAACAAAATCAAAACAAAAGGTAAGAAGAAAAGAAAGCAAAAGCAACCGAGTTTTAGTAATGAAGCCCTCCCAGAGAAGGGGATCAAAATCGCCCACACTTAATCTCCGAAGACTGATTCTAGCTAGTACCTACATAGTGTTTTGAATTTCGCGTCTACCCGGCCTAGAATTCAAGGGAATGATTTATATTTAACAGCATCGAAAACATAGTGTCGAACCCCAGAAAATATTTATACACATATGTTAGTGCAGTCAAAGAGAGAGACAGGACTTAGCCAGCGTAGTTGAACAATAGAAATCGATCCTAACACAAGGTGAGACAGCTGAGACAATAACCAGCAGCAAATTGATTGTCATGCTGTGCAAAATCATTGAATAATGAAAACGAAGAAACAGCAGTCGAATGACACAACTGAGAGGGTGATGTGTGTGTGTGCGTGTGAATGTCTGTGTGAGGGAGAAGCATACAGTTGATGGATCGTTCGTGGCAACAACTGTAACTTTGACGGCGGAGCTCCAAGTGTGGGTGATTCAGGAAAACCTCTACCGGGATTGTAGGGCCAAACGTGAGGGGGGCACGACAGACGGCGAGTGGCCTGAGAATGCAGCGTCAATTAAGTAAATTTATCAATCTGAATTGTCTTTTTCTTTTTATTTTTATTTTTTAATATTCATTTTATTCACAATTTTTATTTTAAT
>JAODPA010117929.1:0-18547 GCA_025585075.1 Nepenthes mirabilis
AGAAGTTTTGCTAGAAAATTGGGCTGGATCTTGGTATGGGCCTTGCATATTGTGCTGGGCCTCCCAAAAAAAGGGGCATGCACAACGTGGCTTGTCAATTTCACGGGCCTCTAAATTTTTTGGGCGGTCTACACGAGCGAGTTAGGCTAAGCCGATAAAATAATTAACTTTAAAATTGCCTTATAATAAATTATTAAATTTTCTTTTTTAAAGTGTAAATCTTACTAAATTTGATCAAAATCAGACGAACCGAATCTAAAGAAAAAATTATGAGTATTAAGTTAATGTGAACTGAGTTATTAATCCAATTATGAAACTGTTTTTTTTTTTGTTCAAACTTTAGACTTATAATGTGAGTATCGAATATGAAATGCTTATCAAAGTTTAAATTTGATGGGTATATTGTAGTTGGGCTGGTCCAATAGTCAAAGAAGGTCTAAATGACCTGTTGGACGGCCAACTCCAATGTTGGCCCAATAAGAGGTGAAGGCTCAAATCCTGAAAGGCCAAAACGCGCATCCGACGGCGTTGACCGACTAAGGCATAGGCGGGCTGCCAACTCACGCTCAAGACGGTCAACTCAAGTATTGATCGGAATTACTGTAGTAGCAGGCCCAAAAAAAAGAAGGTTTTTACGGGCCGGCCCACTTGGGCCTACGATCCAGTAGGCGGTTAGTAACGGCTCTTTCCTTGATTTGTGCTTTCCTTAAACTCAGCCAACACCCAAAAAGAATATTGACAAAATTAGTGTCCTTCCCATAAGTAAGGCGTCAGATTTTTTCAATTTCTTGCAAATTGGAGCTTTCCAACAATAAAGTGCATGAAAGGAATGTAAGTAGTTTGGAAAGTCGCTAACTGCCAGGAAAGGAAGCAATTTCAGTAAGTTAGGCAACTTGCGCATTCCTGCAAAAGGAAGGCCGCCCAAAATAGCACAAGGATCACGACTTCCAACTAGGGAAGATCACCCCTACTGCCATTCAAATACGCTATAGGGTTTTCATTCCTGAGCATGCTTTCTGATATGTCCTCATTTACACTTTCATTGAAACGGGTTGCTACGCTTCCACGCTCTCTCTCTCTCAAAGATCTAACGTTCTCTGATACCCAGGCACTCTCTACTGACATTCAGAGATCTAAAGGCATACAAACGTACTCCCTACAGCTATTTATTACTTTCCCACTATCTCAGGTTTAAGAGACAGCTAAGCCTTTTTTTCATCTGGATATCCAAACACTCCCTTCCCACACATTCTCTCTTGTCCTCTCAATTTTAGTTCTCAGTATCTTCCGAGATTTTGAAAACTTTCTTACTGACTTGAGCGTCGGAGTGTTTTTGATGGGACAACTTTTCACAGACACATTGACCTCCTGTTTGTTTAGTGGTGTGCAGGATTTCAATTCGGTGAACGAAACAGGAACCAGTCAAGCAAACTAGCTCAAATTTGTTCGAAATTTAAATCCAAAAACGCATCAAAATTATTAAAGTTTTCCTATAGCTGATGTTTCAAATAGATAATTTAATAATTATAGTGCATATTAGATTTCTAATAGATAAATTAATTAGTAATGGTGAATATTTAAGCTCATTAATGATGGTGGTGATTATATATATATATATTCTGTTTCAATTCACCGGTTGGTTCGACGAAATAATATTTTTCCGGGATTGATAATCACGTTTCGTTGAATCCTCCCCTTCTCTCTCTATCAATTTGTGTTTGTTCGGAGCAGCAGTAATCATGCGATCGTGCGTATCGAATGTTTGTCTTTCTCATCATCTTGGCGTTCTTCGATCCCGAAGACATTTTTATTTTACAACAAGGATGTTAAAAGTTGACTTCTATAGATGTTGTCGCCTCAAGGTATACACTCTATTCTGTTGTTTACTGAATTTGTGAGATATCTTCTGTTTGGGCATCTACATACGTATTGCTTGTGTATGCACAAATTTTACGATACCACTGCAACGATTGAGAGGCGCAACTTATGAGGAATGCGGAAAAAATTGGAGGCAGTTGGATAATTTTGTCTCTCCTTGTGAGGAAAATGATCTACGTTTACCGTCGAGCTTTAGTCCATTTCAAAGTCGAAGTATCGGATTTAACGCTCGCTATGTACGGTCTGTTCTCTTTTAAGCTCTGGAAATTTGTTCGCTTATAAATTAAGTCTGAAATTTGTTACCAGTTCAAATCTGGTTCCTGGCACATGATTCATTTTGCTGAACATTCTTTTGAAAATGCTCGGTCAGCATTGGCTCACCACCTCATGTGCATCCTCGCTAACTTCTTTTTGGCTATGAAAGGTTGCCATGTAAGAAATATTCTTTTGATGTTAAATTTTTCCTTTAACATGTAAGAAATGTCAGAGATGTAAGAAACTCTAAAACGTTTGTCACAGGTGCAGAAACTTTCAGTGCTGACAATTTTTTTCTGGGGTGAAATTTTAAGAGGGAAAAACACTTCAATGATAAAATCTTAATTTAACTTTCTTTTTAATCTGGATTGAGAACTTAGCATTTGTCTAATTAAGGGTTACATGGTTTAATGCCTCTTTTGAGCTTGCACAATTACTGAAACTTAGTTAAATATAGGATTATGCATTGAATTTGAATGTAGTTGGGTGCTTTTAATTTCTTATCAAGAGAGTGGTGTACTGGAAGTACATAAGGGAGTTGAACCTTTTTGGATTTTTATTTTGTATAATGCTGTCTGCTATTACAAAACTTTGGGGAAGAATAATTGAAGAATGTCTTCAGAAACAAGTGTATCAAGATTTTTTTGTATGTCATGGCAATCAAAATTTGAAGTTAATATATATAGAAAAAAGGGTGGCCTAGTGAATGAGATTCTTGCGAATTGTTTCTATATATCTATAACAAAGTTGATGAAAACATTGGGGGAAAAGAAGGAACCTATATATATTTTTTTTATTTGAAGATGGCCTAGGATTTTCTAATTAGGGAAGTCTTATTTTGGGTTTTGGGAAAGTAGGGAGCAAGTACTAGAGATACAAACATATGCTATGAAAGATATGTATGACAACTTTAGCAAACTAAAAAAAAGAAAAAGAAAAAGAAAAAGAAATTAGGATATGAATGATATATCCACTTCATACAACTAGGATCAGCATTAAGTTTTTGTCGATTTGATTTAGTTATGAATTAACATACTAGATATACTCAAATGAGATTTTTTTTTTTTAATGAATTGGAGATGTTATAGTTTGATTGATTAAACTATAGTACAATGAAAATAAAAAAGCTAGAAGTACGTGGAGAGGTTTCATAATCTAAAGGGCTCATGATTTTACGACTTCTAGGTTAAATAACAAATCTGTTTTCCAAATTTGATTCATATTTAAGTTTGATTCTGGCAACAAATGTCTTTGCACTATGTTGAATATATCCACTATTTCTTGTAAATAGAATTGGCTTATGGAACCATTTGATATGCTAATTGCCATCTTTTCCTTTCCAAGTATGCTTTTAAATGTTGGGAGGACATATTTTGATTGAAAAGGCATAACATATCAGAATGACAAGATAAGTATTTTCCTTGCTGCCATTTCAGCTGTTAGGCTTTTAACTGCATGAATTTTTTGTTCTTAGTTGTTGCAAAAACGATACTAGTCAATCAAGTGAATAACGAAGGATTTTTTGAAAAAGGATGAGAAAGTTTTGCTCTTTTCTTTGACAATAGTTATGCTTGCCAATCACAGTTACAGGAATCTAAGATCCAGAAGTATGGTTGCAGTTTGCGCCGCAAACAGCTTCGTCCTAGGTCTATGGATGAGGTATGCAAGACATCCCTGCTTTTGTATTTGAATCTGAGTCTCCCCACTCTGTCATGCTTTTGTTCACATTTGTTTGTGATGAGCTGTGTTCTTGTTAAGTTCATGATAGATCGTCTTAATGGGGCTGTATATATGCAGTGTGCTTGCAGTTGCATAGCCATTCTGTTAGTTAGCATTTGTACAGGCTGCAAAGACATTTTGTTCAATAGGATATTGCACTTTTGTTTTTACTTGGCAAAAGGAAATAGGATATTGCACTTCTGTATGCTTACATTGCTGATGTTTTACAGTTCTCATTGGATATATCTCCCCTGGATGACTGGGGGAACACTGAGGCATCACCCATGATTTCCTCCAGTGGAGAAGATAGTGATGGAGAAATCCTAGTCACACCTATTAATGATGTTGATATGCCTACCATCAAGCAGGAGTTTGTTAATTCAGAAGATGCCTTGACAGCAACTGCTCGCCAGCTTGCCATACTAGGCAGAAGACATAAAAAGTACAGGTGAGGGTACATCTCTTCATCTCTCTCATGCTGCTATGTCTCATGTAAGTCATGAGTTGCTTGCTTTGATGGTTTACAAATAAGTTATGTGTTCTATGGCACCAAAAGGATGCAGTTCAATTCCTCCTCATTTTACCAGCTTTGCCAGCAAATATGCATTTGCATAAAGTCATCTACATATCCATATATGTACTATGTATGCATTTAGATATACATAATTTTTCTAATACGGGCTTTATATTGTAAATTTATAAAATAAACCATTATTCTCCGTAATATTGCCATTACATAACTCCTATAGCTGCTCCTTGTGAGTCCGTGTAGCTCATATAGTTAAAGGATGTAACAAATTGAAGAATTGACATTACCCGAATCAATGGTGATTAATCTACATTACAAGTAGTAAGCACACAATTCACAAGCCAAAAATTATGGCTATGTTATAGTCTGCGGGATTGCACACAAGTATTTGATATCGATTTTGTTCTCATCCTATAACTGCCCCTGTTTCTGAGGGTTCTCTCTCTGAAATCTAAACAGGGGCAAACAAGATTGCTAAATCGTGTAGGATCTGGTCTGCATAAGCTTCAAGCTGGTTTATTTGGATGCATTCCTGGAGATCAAGGTCATACTTGTGTTGATAATTACCTACTGATTTTTTAATAACAAATACCCACTGTTCTTAAGGCTTTGTTCTCTTGTCAGACTCATTTTCAATGCTTAAAGTTTCAACAACTAGTGCCTTTTAGCCTTAGATATTTCACCACTTCTTAGAAATTCACAATTCTATTTCAGCACTCATGTTTCTGCCACCTCTCAAATTCTGCACAAAATTTTTGGCACTTAAAAAAGTAAGGCTAAGAATAGAACAGGTCCTCAGCTATTGAATATCCATTGTACTGCGTCTGGGTAAGAACCTTCTTTGGTGGTTTTGTGTTGAATTTCCTACAATGTCAAACAATATGGTTGAATGGGTCAGAAAATCTACATTGTTTATTTCCTTGTTATGTTATGACAGGCTACAAGCTTGCCTTACCATTGTAGATATGTTCTACTAATCCTTTTGCCTTTTTCCACTGCAGGATAAGATGTGAGGTTTTTATTAACTTGGGACTCATGACATTCCTGACATTGTTTCTTGCACTTGTGGATTGGTTTGCATGGCGTATTGTCAGGTTACCCTTAGAGCCATTTCACTTTTTGTGTCCATTTTTGGTCTCTACAATATTAGTAGCTGGTGCTGGCTATGTATCTGTGCCATTACTTAAAAAATTCAATATTCGTCGAAGAGTACGGGAAGGGTTTCCTAAGCAATACTTTAAGGAGGGGACCCCAACAATGGGTGGATTGTTTTTTGTGCCCCTTGGGGCAGTTGTAGCAAAAGTCTTGGCTGGTTTTTCTCCTATTGAAGTTTCTGGAGTTGTAGCAACAACTCTGGCATTTGCTACAGTTGGTCTTCTTGATGACACTATAAGCCTCATGAAGAACCATAATTTTGGATTATCAGGATGGACAAGACATTTATTAGAGGTAAGGTTTTGCTGGTGTCTTTTCTCTTCTTGAGATAATTTTGGTCTCTGTCTCTTTTATGAATAGTTGGTTAGTTTTTAGCCTTGCTAATATCAAGTATTCATTGATCCCAGGTAGCTGTTGCAGCATGGTTTTCAGCTTGGTTGGACACCACAAATATATCGTCACCCTACGGCATGTATACCTTCTTGTACTAATCTGATCAACATTTTAATGATGGTAACTCACATATATATTCTTATGACAACGAATTTACGTAAGCATTCAGTTTGCTAGATCTTTTGGTAGACAAAATATTTAACTGACCTGGTTGGTAGATTTTTTTCTTCAAAGCAAGAATTTGACAGCCCCTTCTCTTGAATGGACTAAAAGGGACTGAAGAATTGTGAAGAGCTTGATGGGCATAGTAGTAGGAGTATCTGACCATGTGTCTTTCTTTGTCATTTTCCTACTTTCTTGATGCACTTTTGGCCTCATGTGTTCTAACCTTTTGGAAGTATCTATAATCATTAGTGTTTTCCCTGTTAAATAGTTCTACTCCCAGACCGTCAAGTTGGTTTCCACTAATTATTTTGCTAAATAATATCATCTCCGCCCTTTTTATATGAAATTTTCCTAGAATTATCCTTAAGGCTAACCTAAGGTGGTTCTTTGAAAGCAGAATTTACATTTAATGTGATCATTTACCTTGTGGTGTTTGATTATGCACTAAATAAAGATAGTTGAATGCATTTAAGGACATTTTGTATATTAATTTCATCCAAGTCTTTGCCCTTCAGGACCTCGCTAGAAAGACCCTTTATATATTCTTTAAGTAAGACACTATTTTTACAGGAATTTTTCTATACAATTTATATTAATTATATGTCTACCCTTTTTGCATGGACATTATTTTTCTCCACTTTGTAGTTTCGAATTTGGTACTAAGTATGTCCTATTCTTGATGACCTCCTTTATATCTTTATTGAGCTCTATGCATAGGTTCATTATGCCTCGTTTGTATACTTTTCGGCTTGATCAAACATTCTGTGTTTGTTCATTTCTTTTTTATGATATTTTTCTTTTCAGTTTAAATGCTTTCTTTGTCATTTTCATTCTTTTTCTACTACCACTTTCAACTTTTACAGATTCTCATTGAACACTTGTTGCTTAATTTTTGACAACATTAGTCATCTTTTTCAGTTTAGTGTGTGCTGAATGATGTCTACTGTTTGAAATAGCACTATTAGCAGGCTTATATACCATCATTGTAGGATTTCATCAGTTTTATGTCACGTCTATGCTTCTACCTGAATTGCATACCTTTAATTGCATAAATGACTTAATTTCTGTAAGTTGTTACAAACTTCATGTTGGTTATTGCACTTCTCTTATTCTTTTGCACTCACATTTTCTCTCTTTCCATTTTATGCTATTACATTTTGGTTGTCAAAGGTGATCAGGGTCTTGATGTGCTTTATGTTGCCACAGCTGGAACAGATTAGGTCTCAAACTCTGGTAACAGAGGATAATAGTTCTTTTCTTTGGTAAGTATAGGTGGTGTTTACTTCTTCCCCAGTGAGGAATTATGCCAGCATTTGAAGGGTGAGCCTATCCGCTCGACTTAAGAAAATAGGTTCAGGTGTGTGGGTTTCTTACTTGTTAGTTGGCAAAGTCAGCATGGAGCTTAATGCTAGCCTCTGTGCTTCTAGTTTGCAGGCTGTTTCATTGGCAAGTTACTTGGGACTGGGAGTGGTTGGTTAGTGGTATGCTTGTTTCCTTACTTCATCGTCTTTACTAAAAAATGGCTACATATGGCATCTAACAAGTGATTGGCTAGTCTGCTAATTTATATGTGGTGATGTTGGTCTGTCAGTGACTCACTCTTCCCATATGGATTTGCTGTTGTCACATTTCTCTGATTTTCCTTTTAGGACAAAAAATGCGAGATTGTTTAGTGTAGCGTGGTTTGGCTGGTTATTACTTTTATTGAAACCCCTAATTTGCTATAAGAGTGTTGAGAGAAGTGGTTGGCTTTATTGTCCTCTTTTTCTGGACTCCGTTTGTTTAATATTTCTTGTGTTTGTTGTCTGATTATGTTTCCAAATGAGTTCTAGTGGCATCTAAAGACATGGAATGATCATTTTTTACATCCTTTTTCTGTGATTCATGTTGACTTTCTGTGAAATGATGTGATTGGCTCTTTTGTATAGCTTATCAAATTATGGCATAATTATGGTAATGTGTTACGGGAATTATCGAACTCCCTTCGGAAGTGGCACTGCCACTGCAACCCACCACATGGCCGCCCGGCGCAGTATGCGGACCACCCGGGTCCCCTTTAAATTTAGAGATTATAATTAATTTTCTATTTTAGTTATTGTTATTACTTGCATATGGATTTAGTTACTTATCAGTATTTCAGTTACTGCACATGCTTGTATTTTGGTTACTGCACATGTCTTCACTCACAGTTACATGCCACATCTTCCAATTCAGTTACTGCTGCACTCAGGCCCAACACTGTATAAATCCATTACTGTTCAATGGAAGAGTAGTGAATATTCTTGATTTCTCCTTCTGCTGTGTCTGTCTCCTCTGTCTTCTCTGTCTTCCCTCTGTCTGCTTCCCTCTCTCTGTCAGAAACTCCCCTCCCTTGTCCCTCTTCCTGACCCTCTTCTCTCTACAGTGAACGTCACAGCCTGCGTTGTGCGTCATAATGCAAAGGGAAAGTGGAGGCAGTGAAGAAGAGTTAATGGAAACAAGAAGACAAAGATCCTTCACTAATATCCATGGTCATAGGTGGCAAAGCTTCATGAATGAGGTAGAAATTGTCAGAGTCATGCTTGGGGGGAACGAATACATGAGTTTTGTCATTTCCAGCTTCTATATGGGTTGTTTTCGAAGGACCTAAAGCATGAGACCAACTCTCGATGGCATGATCTTTCTTCCACAAGTAGGAATTGCAATTTTGCTCAAAGGCAATTTCAGGGAAAGGGAGGTACTTTAGGTCTTCTAAATCTCAATTGGTATAAGGCCTTCAGGCGTGAAGTTAACTGGGGAAGTCATGGAGGATAAAATTTTGGGATATTTCCACTAAAGGTGAGCATGGTTTAAGCTTCAATTTTGATGTTAATTCTGCAATGGGGTTACCTTGAAAATATTAGCCTTGTGGGATATGCTTATGAATAGATATGTAAAGTTCTTGTCTATAAGTTGAAATGGTGGAAAAGGTGATATCTCGTACCCAAAATGGTTTTGTGGTGGGCTAGTGAGGTTTTGGTGCAAATCATATTAACGTGTGGATCCCAGACTCAAAAGTGGGGAACCGTGCTGCCTATTGTCATGAGTCAAGACTTGGTCTTGTAAGCCTCAAATTAAGGACTGGAACTTTTATATTAAATCTTATATATTAAGATTTTTGAACTGTAGAAATGTGGCTTAGATTACAATATGGTAGAAGTAGAAGTAAGATGCAACCCAAAGACAATTGTTACATTGTATATGGTTCTGTGCTGTCCCAAAGGCAATTCTGAACTGAAATTGCCAGATTCTGGAGTAGGAACATGGCTGCGATAGTTTTGAACAAGAAATGTTTTATCAAATCAAACATACAAAAATATAATATGCTGGGGTTCATCCTTGAAGCGAGTTGATGTTTATCAAATCACTCTTCAAGCATAATGCACGAACTAGAGTAGATGTGAAGTGCTTGCATTAGTCAGGGTATCACATTAATGCTTATAAAGGTCCAATTTTCATTGATGTTTTTGAGTCGTATATGTCAGTTGCCTTAGCGTCTTTGATTACTAGTTTAAGGTTGCTGATGTTATTTGGCAATGTTTAGTAACATAACCAAGTAAATGAGTGTGGGATTTAGTTATGCTCAACCCTAAAAAATAACTCGTAACATTCTTTTTCTTCCTTCTCTCTCGATCTAAATGGCTCTTCTATCTCTCCTTCCCATTTCTTGCCCATGGAGCTCACCCTTAGAGGTTTTAGATGCTCTTTGTTTATGTTTCAACCACTACTTACTACTTTGGCTTCTAGACTGCTCACTTGCTTTTGTTATTGACTACGAAATTTCTCAGTTGCTGATATAGAGTGTTCATCTGTTGGATGTTGACAAGTTTGGTTGTTGAAGGTGCCTTTTCTTGTAATGATATTTCTAGATTTGTCAATGATGATGTTATTTTTCACTTTCGGGAACTTGGAATTTACTACCTGCTGTGTGGCTGGCATGTTTATCTGGCTCTTGAAGCTTGCTCTTGAATTTGGTCATTCAGGTGAACATGCTCATCTCATTTCATCACGGCAAGCCTGTCCCTTGGGTTATAGATTGAGGTGCATTAGATCACACGACTGGTTATTCCAACCAATTTTCATCATATGTATATACACATGTATATGCATATACATCTATACATATACATGTACATATACATATACGTATGCCTCTGGTGGTACTGATAATGTTCTGATAGAAAACGGCTCTTGTATCCCATATCAGAAAGGGATCCATTTTACACGACTTTAACCATGTCCTTTGTTTTTCATGTTCCTTTTTTCGGGTAGACAAGGCTAACAAGAAAGAAAACATGGGTGCAAATCAGTCAGCTAGGGGTCCCACCCTAATAGTTGGCATGTCTCCTTCTGACGTTCAGAAGATAGAACCTGTCGAATGACTAAAAGGGGGTCATCCAGTGATGAATTTCTGCAAACATGAAGGAACCAAACTTTGCATCACAATCTGCTGCTATATTCCTTTCTCTCAGATAGTATGTACAATGATGCATTACCACCCCCTTGAGATAAATTCGTTACTGCCAAGGAAAAAGTCCCTATCTCGGTATTCTTGAACAATTGGACCCAACACTTTGGTTATGGCATTCTCCGAATTAGACTCAATAATGACTCTCTTCACACCTAGGTCCCAGACAACCCGAAGGGTATGGAAAATAGCTCCTGTCTCATCTATAAGGGCCTCACAATACTCAAGAAGTAGAGAATGCCAATACCCTGCTTCCCTCGTCATCTCTACCATTGCCCCCCGTATAGGACACCTTAGCTGAGTTAGTACCAGCGTCAATGTTAATCTTAAGCCAGCCCTTAGGAAGCGCTTGCCAAGTGTTGAATCCACACTAGAGCTATATGAAACGAGTGTAGAAGGAAGTTACAGAGGTTGAAAAAGATTTTCGCTCTATGAAATTATTCACGTTCCTTTGTTTCACCTTTTTTCCTACTTACCCATGAATTTGTCACCAACCAACAGTTATGCCCTGGCATCAATCAGCAAATTACTTACAAGCAGTCATTCTTCTCAAATCTTATTCTTTCTAGATTGCTGTAACTTCTTCAGTTTTCCACTATCCTGTGATTGTGTTCTCTCCTAGCCTTGCTGCAAAAAAATGCAAATTAAGTGAGCCCATACACTTTAAATAGTAGGCAAAGTTCTGAGGTTCTCATTGCCAATAAGTGTACTTGTGAAGTGACAACTAAGTGCTTCCTTACATCCTGAAATTGGGTCTTAAGGGGCAGTCACTCAACCTGCCAAAAAACGGTCTTCTGCCTCCTTGCTTTTCCTGGGGATGGGGGTAAGGTTGGATGGCATCCATTTAAGTGTACATATTTGGGCATCACAAGTGTTTGAATTTAATTGGCACTTAATTCTCTTCTTATATATCATTATTTTTTTTTTTGCTAAATTTATATTTTCTTAATTGGTTTAATTCTTCAGCCCTATTCTAGTATCTAGTTAAATGCTACGTCTGTCGAAAATTAGCATGCGTTGACTTTGTGGCAAGGGTGGGCTGAATAGTTGGAAGCATAAATGGTTGTGTTTGTGGTTTTCAAGAAGGAAATCCAACTCACGTATGGCAGTTTACACCTATCAAGAAGGAAAATCCAACTCTGACACATGACCACAACAGTTTACCACTTTCTTAAGGCAGCCATGCACAATGCCTATGGGAGTTGGATCATATACATAAATTGTGTGTTTTCAATGTTCTCTTTATTTTACTCCGTCTTCATTTTCTCATTCTTTTTTTCTCTGGTGCAGGAAAATGCTGGTTCCTCTACCTTCACCATTTGGTCTCTTGTATTTAGGAAAATTGTATCTCCTTTTGTCATCATTATGTTTAGTTTCTATGGTGAATGGAATGAGCTCAATTGATGGCCTTGATGGATTGGCTGGAGGTACAGCAGCCTTAGCATTTTTAGGAATGGCGATTGCAGTGCTACCAATATGTCCTGGTTAGTAGGCATAGCTTTGGGCTCAACATACATCTAGTTTCCCTTTCTGTTCTTATTGGTGGTAGATCTTTTCTTTGGTACAATGATTAAATCTACACACACATTGAATTCAGTATTGCATCTGCAGCCAAGGCTGCATTCATTATTTCCATCCCATGATGATTGGTTTATGTTAAATAGCATTTAATGAAAATTTTTTAATGTAGTGGTTTAAGTAGGTTCACTTGGCTGACGTTTGGAATAAGGTTTTGTTGGTTCTGATGTTGGCTTGAGTGGGCATAAACATTGTAATATATGCTTTCGTTTAGTAACTATGATGAACGGTCAAAGATGTGATGTTCCCTGCAATGGTTGGGGAGAAATAAGAGCAGGCTTCTTTCCTTCCTCTCAGGTGAAATTCTGTTTGTTTGTAGCTAAAAGAAAGTACTGTTCATATAACTAAAAACTTCTTTGGACTTCTAAAATTGTCATTCTAGACTTCTAAAACCTTAATTATACTAAAGCCCCAATAATTCTGTTCTGTAGAAGAACTAGTTGTAAGATAGAAATTTAGATGCATGGGTAAGTGGTGAGTCTTGCAAGTGATATTGTTCTTGAAGGATATCCTTGTTGTTATTCCTAGAAACAGTAGACCAGTGCATGAAGTTTTCTGCATCCTGTACTATAGAGGGGCTTGTGATAAAATATATTTTTTGCATCTGGATTTAAAAAAAAAAAAAAACTATTACCTTTTTCATCTTTTTCTCGTGCATTACTGTTGCTCCTGCCCCCATATCACTTTCATCCTCTTAACAAACTCTCCAGAAGTCTAAACATACAAGTAATTTGAACTCAGCACTAGACCTTAAGATCCTTCATTAATCAACCCAAATCACAAAGAAATTCCTTATTAGTTATCAAGTTTCCGCTGAAGGTGCTAGCATGACATGCCAGAAAGCCACTTCAAACTATTAATCAGAGATCTCTCAGGTACTTGATGCCATTCAAGCTTTCAATTGTAGATCCCTTCAAAATTATTGCAGCACTACATCATGCATGGAACAGTGTATCCATGAAATTGCAGAAGGTATTTAAGCGGAGGCTAGACAGAATTTTTTAAGTGTGATTTGGTGTTCTTTACATCAGTTGCTGTAGAGAGGAATTTCCTCGGTAATGAAACAAGGGGTGCTGCAGTTGATTGTTCCTACAGTGGCTTGTGGTAGCTAAAAGTAGTTTACGATATTGTTCTTGTCATACAGTTTGTCAGCTATTTTTTCAGGTGCAAAATGGCGCTATTTTATCTAACGGTATTTGTGGTCATTCAATTTTTGGTATCCACTGGCAGTATGGCTGAAACATCTAAAACTAGAAAGAAGATTAATGATATTTCTCTTTCAATCACTATACCTGTAAGTAATTTGACTCTTATAAGAGCACTGAACTTAGTAAAGGTGTTTGTTGATAAAACAAAATGAAATGGCTGTTGCTAAATTTTCCTGAACTTTAGTTGTTTGCTGCAACAACTATAATATTTCTAAGATTTTTAGGCTCACTGTCTAAATAATGCAGTTTAGACAGGAAATTATAAAAGCATTCCCTAATGATGAATATGGCCCGATCAAGGTTTATGTCTTAAGCAAGAAGAGTTTTATGTTATGTCCTTCCTTGCTGATAGGCCTGCCTTAGTTAATTCACCTTAAAGGGATGCAAACATTTATGCTTTTTTCATGTTTTTTATGGGATAATACTTAAAATAATAAATAATAACAGGGAGTCAGAATTTTGTCACCATGTCCTATTAGAAAAGGACCTCCCAAGTGTGATTATTTTTTGGTAAATCCAGGGCACTATGAAGATCAATTGAAATTCAATGGCCGCCAGTCTAGGGAAAGAAGGGGAAAAAGATTGCATCATCTTGTCCTCTGGCCAACTTTTCTGAAGTAATGGTAGCCCTCTGATGAAGTGGACATGTAGTTGCTATTAGATGGTCCTAAGATGACATTGAAGCTTTCAGGCATTAGATGATGAAGTTGGATTCTTCTTCTTCCATGGCATCCTCCTCTCATCCCATTTATTTTGCCCAACCAGATACTTTAAATAAACCCTTCATTGCTTCTGTTGATAATTATTCTGCAGTCTATCCTCTAGATGATAGATTTAGGTGCTTCTGATAATAGCAGGTTTCATAAACCAGAAATATTATTTCCATCTTGTAAGATTCCAATCATAGTATTGTCAATGGGACAGATGGACATAAGATCTGCTTTAAAGTGGAGATTGAGGAGCTTTTTCTGGGTGGAGATATATTGGCAAAGTAAGTCTTGGGCATTCTGATGAAAGGAAATCTAAACAATAAGAATGCATAGTTTTTTTATCCTTGATCCGCCCATCAAGGATATAGCATCGTCAACTTTATAGAGAATTGCAAGCATTGAGGAACAAGATGTGGAGCCATCATGACAAAGCTGGAGGTTGAAAAACATCATCAACTTCAGTTTAATTTGCTGGAGGTTTCTGATAGGAAGATGTGGGAAGCTAATTCGGATACGAATTTTAAGGACCCTGTTGGAAATCAATGGGGGATATGTCCCTGACTTCGAATGGATTCACTTTTCCTTCTTCAAGCATTACTGAAAATATAAATCTGATGTGTTGAAATTTACAGTGAACTTCTTGCCTTCAGTTGCTATTAGCTTAACCTGTTTTTGCTTATTCTTAAGAAGCCAAAAGCAAATTGCTTAAAAGGATCTGTGGCCAATAGGCCTGGTCAGCGTCCACTATAAATGGATGGATAAAGTTTCTTAATGGATATGCTGTAATTTGTGGTGGATAAGCTGATGCTGATTTTACAGACACAAAATGCCTTCGTTAATGAATGGAAGATTCATACTAATTTCCGTGCTGTAGCCACCGAGTTAAAAGTATTTTGAAGCATTTTTATGAGGAGTTTGTCGGGTCATATCATAGCATATCTTTCGGAGGTTGGTGAGTGTGCGGTGAAGGATTTTGATGTTTTCAGCGGGGGCCCATTCAAAAAAATGGTTTTGGAATATGGATGAGAATGTTAGTATTGGTATTGGTCATGATTATATCGGTATTAGATATATTGGATAATATTTATCGGTATTAGATATATCAAATTAAAAAATATTTTTTGAAAATAGTAAGTTAGCAGGGCTGTATCGACCGATATTTCGTGATATATCGCTGATATGACAACATATAACGTTATTGTTGTGGTATTAAGAGGTTCGATATCGATACATATCTATTTGTGAATGAGTAAGAGGCAACCTTTGAAGGGATCGTCATTGCAGCTATATATGTAGTTCAATTTCAATATTTGGCATTTTTATCCAGCCTTTGACCGGTATCAGGCCAGTCTGTAAAAAATATGCAGTCAAATGGAAGAGTTTTAGCCTTATTCTGTTTTGTTGTGAATCGGGATTTGACTCACTTTTGGTTGGCACCTTGCTTACTAGAGTTTTTCCTCGCTCGTTTACATTAGCAAAGCAATAA
This sequence comes from Nepenthes mirabilis, assembly GCA_025585075.1. Lineage (NCBI taxonomy): Eukaryota > Viridiplantae > Streptophyta > Magnoliopsida > Caryophyllales > Nepenthaceae > Nepenthes > Nepenthes mirabilis. The sequence continues at coordinate 15,563 of JAODPA010117929.1, forward strand.
AGATGCTGTGGTTGCTACCTAATAAGGGTTATTGACCAGGAAGCTGTGAGGAGCATTGATGTAAATGTCAACCTGTATATGTCGGAATCGAGAGGGCCCCATATTAATATTTTTCGATACTGTGACAATGTCACAATATGTTATAGTATCGGCCATATATCAGGTGATATTTAAAATAACAGTTGATACAACTAATATTTTGTCGATATGTCAATTGATATAGCATTGTCAGTTTATGATTCTTCGGACTTTTTTATTTCTGATATATCTAATATCGATACATATTGTATGATATATCCAATAATAATATAGCGACGATTAATGTCGATACTAATATTTTCATTCACAATGTGGAGTCTTGACTCTTGTGAAAATGGGTTTAAAACATGATTTTTTTCTGAACTGATGAGCTCTCCCATTTGCTGTAGCAAGTTCACTTCAGGCCTAGTTTAGAAGACAGTGTAATTTGGAGTCTGACTAAAGATGGATGGTTCTCTTTTGCATCGTACCTGAGATCCCTTTGCTGTTCGAAAAGTCTTGATTTCATTGGAGACTTACTTGGCAAATCTAGTGCCCCTCCTGAAGAATTTTTTCTAGTTTGAGATTTCTTGTGGGATAAATGCATGAAAGAGATCTGACACTACATATATCCAAGAAATAGCTTTTAGTTTGGCTAATAGATGCTACCTGTGTGAAATAAAGTTGGAGCATGTTGATCTTTTTAACCAGAAATTTTTGGTGTGCTGTGTACTGTCCTTCGAGGTCTGGGCCATTCTCTCCCTTTAGCTGCATGATAATCTGGTCATTTTATGACTTACTAGGCTGTTGATCTTAGTGCTTTTGGCATCCCTTTTTCTCTGTTTGCTTTCTGGTTCTTGTAAATGAGGGTGCCTGCTTGGCCCCCAATCAAGGATGAAAATATAAATATATGTATCAATTTGGTCACAGCTATATCGGCATCGCACATATCAAACAATGCGTGTCTGTATCGAATACATTAAAAAAAGATTTTGAGAATAGTAAGCTTATATGAAAATATTAATTGATATTCTGCAATATATCGTTGATTCTACAACATATCGCAATATTATTGTAGTATTGGGGGATAATATTGATACATATTGACTAATATTTTTCCATTATCTCCCAATTATTAATTATATACCCAAGTTCTTTCTGATCAATAGTAAATATTCCTTACAATCATTCATCATCAGCCAATGTGCATTCATCTATCTGTTGCTGAAGTTAACACTTGTTTGAATAATTGAAATCAGTGATTAATGTATTGTTAAAACTTAAACCTGATTTTTGTGCTCTTGTGTACTGACAAAACTTGTGTAATATAAACCAGATCTCTCGATATTTGGGGCTTCAATGGCAGGTGCATGCACTGGTCTTCTTCTGCATAACGGTTACAAGGCATCCATTTTAATGGGCAACACAGGATCCCTAGCAGTAGGCGGAGCTCTTGCTGCAATGGCTTCTTGCACAGGGATGTTCCTTCCTTTGTTCATTGCTTCTGGAGTTTTGGTCCTGGAACTGTTGTCAGCGGCCATGCAGGTAATCTAGTTTATGTTGGTGAAAACTTAGTTTTGCTTTTCCTCATTCTATATATAGTTTCAAAATCTCCTTTGCACAAACATCAATCATTTTCTTTGACAAGGTAGAATTAAATATTGACCTATATGTATTATTATCAAGCCTCCTAATGCCGATATTTTCTGATACCACAATAATCTCGTGATATGTTTCTGTATTGGATATATTATAATATATTGGCCGTTATTCAAAATATCGTCAATTTGGCCCTATTAGCTTACATTTTCAAAGAAAAAAATTGTTTTGATATGTCCGGTAACAACATATATTTTCCGATTTGTTTGACACTGATATGGCTATAATCGATACTGATATAAATATTTTTTTCATAAAATATATTTAAAAAATGATGCCAAATGGGGCATCATCATACAAGTGCAAGAAATAGTGGATGCCCAAGCAAATCATTTGTACTATGAACAAAATCATCAAATTTTAACGAGTGGATCGTGGATATCCATTCACTCTCAAAAGTAGAAATTTGTGGAGAAACGTATTGACAGCAGAAACGGGAAAATGCTTGCATTTCTTTTATCAACAACATGCCTATGATAGCAGATAGCTGCATTGATCATGAATTATCAACAAACCGATTTCAATGGAGAACTTCCTCCACCTATGCAGCACTAACAAAAGCTGGCCCACCACCACCACCACCACCACAAAACAAACGTTTGTCCCGTTTGGTAGGGCTGATTATATAAATCTCTTCATTTTTTTTTATCTCATCATGTACTGTGGAAAATGCTAAGTGTACTCGGACTTGCTTATCTACCATTTGGACAATTCACGTATTTTGATGTATTGTTCTTTTTGAAAACAAACGGCCTCTGTCTCAGGTTTTCCTCTTCATGGTCGCAAAGAGGTCACTCAGAGGGCGCCATCGTTTATTCCGAAGGGTTCCTTTGCACTATTATCTTCAACTAAGTTGGCTAAAACCACCATTCATAGTGGCAGGTTGGTATGCTATATCATCTTTGCTGGCCCTTCTTGCTGGGTATGTGGGTCTCATCTCAGCATAGCTCCAATAAGATATTTAGTTTCACTGTTCTGCCTGGCATTTGTTCTTTCTTTGAAGGGGAGAATCACAACAAGAGTCATAAATTTGATTCTCTGCCACATATTTGGTCCGATTTTCTCATTATATAGTTGCAAGATGCAGTCGTTACAGTGCGAATTAGCCAATTTTTTAGGTGTAGAAACCTTCATGAGTTATGCCGTAATGCTTCTTTGTGTTGGTGATGTGTTATGATGTATACTATTGGGGTGACATAATATTTTATTTATTTATACATGTATATTGTTTTGAATTTATTAATGTGGAGGGATTTATTTATTTATACATGTATATTGTTTTGAATTTATGAATGTGGAGGGATGAAT
>JAODPA010117951.1:0-18546 GCA_025585075.1 Nepenthes mirabilis
CTTTAATGGCCATTCATCATAGTTCGAAAGTCGAAAGTCGTAGAGTTCCACTTGCTGTCCGTATTACATGCATTTTCCATGTTCATATAAATAGGCCGGAGTTATTTTTCAAACAGAAGGCCGGAGTTCTTTTTCAAACAGTAGGCCGGAGTTCTTTTTCAAACAGAAGGCCGGAGTTCTTTTTCAACAGAAGGCCAGAGTTCTAAAAATCGGAGTTCTTTTGTCAAAGCCGAAGTTCATTATAAAGCCGGAGTTCTTTTACATAAAAAGCCGGAGTTCATTTACATAAAAAGCCGGAGTTCCAAAAGCCGGAGTTCTTTTCAAAGGCGGAGTTCCTTTCTGAAATCCGAAGTTCTTAAAAGCCGGAGTTCCTTTTTTTTAAAATCCGGAGCTCTAAAACTGGAGTGATTTTTCTTTAAAAGGACAGAGTGCTTTTTGTTTTTCATCAAAAGTCCAGAGCTCTTTTTCTTAAACGGACGGAGTGCTTTTTCTTCAGAAGGACGGAGTGCTCTTTCTTAAAACGACGGAGTGCTTTTTCATCAAAAGGACGGAGTGCTCTTTCTTAAAAGGGTGGAGCTCTTTTTCAAAGGCGAAGTACTTTATTCAAAAGGCGGAGTTCTTCTTCAAAGGCGGAGTACTTTTTGTTTAAAAACATACAATTATCAAAGTTCATATAAATTGACAGATAATCATACAAAACCGAACATCATGAAGTCTTTTCCTTAAACATGTAATTATCGACAAATAATCATACTTTAAGTATCAGATATGAAAAGAACAGAAGAAATATCATATAAGTTCATATAATATCAAATATACTAGCATAGAAATCATACATAATCATGAACTTGAAAATAGGGGTGAGTATCTTGCCTGAATTTTTTTTACTTTGCCTGGAACCTTTAGTCTCTCTCTTTCTAAAACTCTATTGCGTGACTCATTCTTACTCCTCTGATTCTATTTATAGACCTTGGAGGCCGTCGTTTGAGTTAGCCACACTAAAGTATATCATTTATGGCTTTTTATTAAATTTTCACATTATTACGATTCTTCATTTCTCAATAGTCTCTTTCTTAAATTTCCAGAGTTATTTACGATTTTATGTGTCCAATAGTTTTCCCATTAATCACCAGATTAATTGACCTCGTCAGGTACACATTTCTCATTTAATTCCAATCCGGTCAACTTACTGGCGTTGACCAGATTACCGTTCTCTTTCCCTTCCTTCCTTTCATGTATGATTTTCGGTCAACATTTTATGGTGACCGGATCATGCCTTCCGGGCAACACTCGTTGTTCGGAATACGCCTTCCGGTCATCCTTTTATGTTGACCGGATTACTCCTTCTTCAGGCCTTCTGGTCAATATTTTTACGTTGACCGAATTACAATCCTTTGCAATTGTTCATGCCTTCCGGTCAACACCTTGTTGACCGGATCACCATCCTTTGTAATTGTAACTTGACATCGGGAATTTTTCTATATTCTGGGACTTGGGCCATTACAATCTCCCCCACTTATGGAAATTTCGTCCTCGAAATTTGACGATCCTCACAATCTCATAAATACAGGTATTCTCTCAGACAAGGATTACTCTAGGAAACCTCAAGCATTTGAATCATTCTAATCCTCATCACAAAATTAATTCTTAGCCTCTCAAAACGGCTCAACCCAGACACTTACGAATTTCTTAACCATTGATACAAGAAAGACCTTATAATGATCCCCAAATTTCAAAAGCGACTTACAGTAATGCTGACTAATTTAATTTGATACTTCAAACGAATTCAATGAACTTCCACTTTAGTTCATTCCAAGCTTTAAAAGAATTCGATCACCGGGACCTTAACCTTACTCTTAAATTTCTGAGTCATGGGTTCACAATGCTTACGCTGCGCTACTCTGATTTAAACAGTTCTAGGATAGTCATACAATTCCAAAATCCTCAAACTACTGCCACATTCTGAGTTATAATCATAACAATCACCCGAAGAGTCAACATAATTTTAAATTATTACTCAGAATCTTAAGATCCCAACTCAAGAACATGGCATCCTATCACCTAATCATTTAGACTTACTCACGATTTCTCTTTCATATTTCTTACAAAACTTCAAAGACATATAAGTCCAAAGACTCGCAGCTTCAATTGCCAACATTGATACCTGCTTTCCCACCGAAAACACCGAGGTTCACTTTCTCAACCTTTAAAAAGGTCTGTCCACACGCAATATTACATGATCAACTATTTTGGCTCTTAAAACTTTAGGTACTGACTATCTTTAAAGACAAGGCTATAAGTTCTTAAAGTAGAGACTTTAATTGCTAATTCTGACTTACATATGGGGTAATACTAATCGCGAACTTCTCCCCCACTTAAAATCAAAGGTATCCACCTACCATGACGTGAGAGTAACAGAACATTAACATTTCTCAACGGCATTATATTCCACGATAGCTTACCTAACCCATCAATGATCAACCCAAATGACATGATCATCAATTATCCCCATCCGATCTCTGAAAACTATCAACTAGAAGTGATTAGGTGGATCCGGAGTCAAAGAGTACATGACTAGAAGTGCCACAAATAGAAAGTGTACCTTCCATTACCTCCGTAGAGGTTTCGGCCTCCTTTGCAGAAACAGCAAACACTTTAGCTGGAATAGGAGCTTTAAATCCTGAGGCTTGTTTGGCGAGTGGGCAATCTCTAATCATGTGTCCAGCCTGGCAACAGTTAAAATAGACCCCCAGCTTCTTATAGCAAGGCTTCCCTTCATGTGATCGTCCATAAAAATCACATGCATTATTAGCCGGAGTTCGGGAAATCTGTACAGATTGGTTCTGCTCCTCACTTGACCTCGATGGTCGTGCTTTCTTAGAATGTCCTTCACTGGCACTGGCCCTTGAAGTCTGACTAAAACTCCTTTGCCTGAGCAAGGCTCCTCTCTCCAGCTCCTTCTCATAGATAACAGCTTTCTCGAGCACCTCTCCATACTTAGCCAACGTCAGAGTTGAGAGATGTCTCATAATATCATCCCTTAGTCCCTGAAAGAATCTCCTAGCTTTCCGCTCCTGGTCTTCTACCATATAAGGAGTATAGCGATATAACTCTATAAACTTTGCATCGTACTCTGCCACAGAGCGAGTACCCTACCTTAGACGAAGGAATTCATCCTCCTTCTGTCCACGAAGATTAGTAGGAAAATATTTCTCTAAAAACGCTGCTTCAAATATTTCCCAACTAATATCTCGATCTGGTACATTGAAAACTCTCTTTTGCATTTCCCACCAGTGGTGGGCCTCACCCGACAACTTATGGGTGGTATAAAGAACCATGTCTTCAGCAGGACACTTAATTACCGTAAATACCTTCTTCAATCGTTGGATCCAAGTGTCTGCCTTCAACAGGTAAGGTTCCCCTGAGAATTCAGGAACGCGCTCATTGGTAAAACGGTCATAGACCGACCTCTCATGATGAACCGGAATTGGGGTGGTCACTGGAGTTGGTGGAGCCAAAGCTTCTATGACTTTAGCCATCCGGTCTAACAGGTTCAAGTATCTTGCCTCCCTAATCGGAGTGTTGTTAGTCCATCCAGTTCGCCTTCCTCTGTTAGAGATGACTTAGTTGATTTCTGAAAGAATATTTTCGTCAGTCAACTAGCTAAGGGTATCTATCACAATTTACTCCATCCAAAGCATAAGTAAAACCAACCCCCACCCTTTTCTGTAATTAATACTGTCTTAAGTTTCCATGTTAATTCAAATTGACCTAAAGCATCTCAGTTTTACTCTCTGATACCAACTGTGATGGCCCGACCTTATTCCACCACATAAGTCCTCCGTCAATCCTAAATCCTTGCCTTAACTGTATAAATTAATAATAAATCATTGGACATAAAAAAATTTTCTTTTCTTTCACACACAAGATTTCATGCTGCCAAACTACAAGAGATGCTTTCTGGACATATCAACTTTAATATCCAAAAAGTAATCACAGAAACATGCTAACATTAATAGGTTCATCACAGCGGAACAATTTTACAAGTTTCCTCAAAACATCAAAACGAGAAAGATAAATAAAGCTCTTCTTAGATTAGCTCCGGCCAGTTATGTCATCAAGCTACATCATAAGGTTCTACTCAACTTTATCCTCCATGAGCCTTTCGTCATCTAAAAACAACAAGAGTGAGCCACAAAGCCCAACAAAATACTTACATGCAGAAAATAGAGAACATAAACATATATATATATAACCGAACATAACTTAGCATACGAAAATCATCATGTCTTTTCTTCTTTAGCTCGGAATTTTCTTAGTTTTTTTTTCTTATTATCTTGTCTTCTGGAAACTCATAAAAACCATTAAAAATTCTTATCATCTTTAGGGACCGAATGGGAGCAGACAACATCGAGGCCGGGTTGTGTGTAACCCCACAATCTAAAGTCGTATCCCCTCATTATGCTCCCCGGGGCGGGAGGTAATGCCTTTAACCCGGCATACGGGGTCATAGTCTATAGTTCTTATGCCACCAGAAAGTCCCCTCCCGTGGCCCAGGAGGCAATCCTCGAGTGTCACTCTAATATCCTTCATCCATCTTTAACAGCAAGTTTAATGGAGACTCGGTTCATAGTTCGTGTCCTTTAATGGCCATTCATCATAGTTCGAAAGTCGAAAGTCGTAGAGTTTCACTTGTTGTCCGTATTACATGCATTTTCCATGTTCATATAAATAGGCCGGAGTTCTTTTTCAAACAGAAAGCCGTAGTTTTTTTTTAAACAGCAGGCCAGAGTTCTTTTTCAAACAGAAGGCCGGAGTTCTTTTTCAACAGAAGGCCGGAGTTCTTTTTCAAATAGAAAGCCGGAGTTCTTTTTCAACAAAAGGCCGGAGTTCTTTTTCAACAGAAGGCCGGAGTTCTAAAAATCGGAGTTCTTTTGTTAAAGCCGGAGTTCATTACAAAGCCGGAGTTCATTTACATAAAAAGCTGGAGTTCCAAAAGTCGGAGTTCTTTTCAAAGGCGAAGTTCTTTTCTGAAATCCGAAGTTCTTAAAAGTCGGAGTTCCTTTTCTTTAAAATCCGGAGCTCTAAAACAGGAGTGATTTTTCTTTAAAAGGACGGAGTGTTTTTTTTTTTTTTAACAAAAGTCCGGAGCTCTTTTTCTTAAACGGACGGAGTGCTTTTTCTTCAAACAGACAGAGTGCTCTTTCTTAAAACGACGGAGTACTTTTTTATCAAAAGGATGGAGTGCTCTTTCTTGAAAGGGCGGAGCTCTTTTTCAAAGGCGAAGTACTTTACTCAAAAGGCGAAGATCTTCTTCAAAAGCGGAGTACTTTTTCTTCAAAAACATACAATTATCAAAGTTCATATAAATTGACAGATAATCATACAAAATCGAACATCATGAAGTCTTTTTCTTAAACATGTAATTATCGACAAATAATCATACTTTAAGTATCAGATATGAAAAGAACAGATTAAACATCATATAAGTTCATATAATATCAAATATACTAGCATAGAAATCATGCATAATCATGAACTTGAAAATAGGGGTGAGTATCTTGCCTGAATTTCTTTTACTTCTCCTGGAACCTTTGGTCTCTCTCTTTCCAAAACTCTATTGCGTGACTCATTCTTACTCCTCTGGTTCTATTTATAGACCTTGGCGGCCGTCGTTTGAGTTAGCCACACTAAAGTATATCATTTATGGCTTTTTATTAAATTTTCACATTATTACGATTCTTCATTTCTCAACAGTCTCCTTCTTAAATTTCCAGAGTTATTTATGATTTTATGTGTCCAATAAGTTTCCTCATTAATCACCAGATTAATTGACCTCGTCGGGTACATATTTCTCATTTAATTCCAATCCAGTCAACTTACTGGCGTTGACCAGATTACCGTTCTCTTTCCCTTCCTTCCTTTCATGTATGATTTTCGGTCAACATTTTATGTTGACCGGATCACGCCTTCCGGGCAACACTCGTTGTCCGGAATATGCCTTCCAGTCATCCTTTTATGTTAACCGGATTACACCTTCTTCAGGCCTTCCGGTCAACATCTTTACGTTGACTGGATCACCATCCTTTGCAATTGTTCACGCCTTCTGGTCAACATCTTATTGACCGGATCACCATCCTTTGTAATTGTAACTTGACATCGCGGATTTTTCTACATTCTGGGACTTGGGCCATTACAGTGAGGGTTTTGGATGCGCATAACGGTACGTAAACAACGAATCAGACGATAATTTTCACATATATATACAATTAGGCTATGGGCATCGCAATGATATACATAGGGTTCGGTATCGAGGCAAAATACCCGAAGGGGATCGGATTAAAACCAACAGAAACAGAAGAAAAATGGTATAGATGTACTTGCCTCGACATGCTCTACGATTTCTCTAACGGGCTCGAAGCCGGATTCGGACTCCGCGGCCTCGATCTCCTCCTTTCTCTCTCTTGTTCGTCGCCCCCTCTCTCTCTAAAAGCTTCTGGGCTCGTGGAAAAATGATGGAAAAGAAGCACGACGCGGCTTTAAAACATACTTGCGTTCGAGCGCACGGCAAGCTCAAGCATTCGGCCATGGTCAGCTCGAGCGCGCATCGAGCGTGCGGTGAGCGCGGGCAAATCTGGATTTTGGGCTCGATAGGTGGGCTCGAGCGCACGGAGGGCGCGGGTCTGGCCCGCGGCAAGCCTGCAGCAAGCCTGCGTCACGTTTTCTCCGTTCGGGACCCATTTTGACCATTCTAACCCAATCTTTCACATCCTTGGACCTCATTTTTTATTATATAACCTCAATAAGTCATGATTATCATAATGTAAAACCCGAATCTTGTCAACAAATCAACATTTCACCGCTTACAATTTCGGTTCCCGATTTACTAGTTTCGGCTCATTGAGCTTTCCAATCTATTCCTCCCGTACCTTTTGAACACAATTCACCTATTTTAACTTAATTACCTCCCAGTTATCATATTCAGGAACTCGGATCATCACAAAAATCCTATGGAACATTCATTGCAATACATACTATCCAACAATCCCATCCTCCAGCAACATACAACATCCACAACACAATACTATACAGGACCCAAACACCACATGCTCCATAGAACCTTTCTCAACTAAATCCACTTCCCACAATTCACAAAATCCACAAAGAAAACATAGATATAATCACAAGATAGAATAGACAAACCATGAAAAATGAGAGAATACATATATCCCCAATTGTATGAAATAGAAATCAGATTTTTTTATAAGTAAAAGAATACCTTCCTCCATGGTTGTGGGTGCCTCAGGGTCCTGAACTGTCACCGCAAGTGCTTCTGCTGAAACAGTGGGATTCTTTCCTTTTAGCTTCTTGGGTAGAGGAAAATCCTTGATTAAATGACCTTATGGTCCACAATTAAAATAGGTCCCCCGTCGATCGAAAGCAAATTTCTCCTAAATGCTTCTTCCTGTAATGATTACAATTTTTGATGCTATACCTTCCTTTATCAGGCATCCTTATTCTTTTAGTGCGTTTTGAAATCTTAAACTGGACCCCATAATAAAATTTATCTAACCAATTACCCTCTTGACAAAGGATTTCGGAATCTCTAGTTCTCTTTCAAGTATTAGTGCCCTATCTAAAACCTCAACATAAGTTTGGAACTCGTGGGTCTCCAACTGACACCTAATCTCTTCTCTTAAGCCTTGCTAAAATTTTTTAGCTTTCCTCAATTCATCTTCCACAATATTTGGTGCACATTGTGACAATTCAGTAAACCTTACATCATACTCTATCACAGTATGATTTTTCTACATAAGCTACATAAATCCCTCTTCCTTCCAATCTTGAAGGCAGGAAGGAAGGTATTGTTCCTAGAAAGCTTCCTCAAACATTTTCCAAGAGATTTCTTCATCAGGCAGACCCAATGCCCTTTCCTTCCTCGACCACCAACTATCAGTCTCTCCTTCTAATTTATAGGTCATAAAAGCAACCTTTTCCTGATTAAAACATTGAATAACAGTAAATATTTTCTTCAGTTTTTGAATCCACTTTTCTGCTTTCACCAGACCTAGTTCTCCTAGAATTTCAGGTGCCTTTTCCACAATAAACCTTTCATATGCCGTTAGGACCTGATTCATTGGGATCGGCTCTCGTGCAGGAATCAAAGCATGTGACATTGCTCCATTGATTCTAGTATCTTAGTCATCCTCCCCAACATATTCAGATATTCATTCTCTCGGTCTTGGGGAGTATTAGCGTCTCCACGAGTATTTCTTTTTCCTCTTTTGTTAGCTATGTTGATTTTCTATATCCACAAACTTTATAATTTCATTAACTTTGAGTAACTAGATTAGAGAGAGGGACTATAATTAATAATGTATTTCAATACAAATTCCTTAAGGCCAAACCTAAACAGTTCATCTAATTCAAACTATTTCTTCTCACCTCAGCTTAGAATAGCTCAACCTGTTCCTTAAACCCAAAATCAATCAGCCTAGATTTGTAATTAATATTGATCAGCCTAAACACTAAATTCCCAACGAAATTCTCATCTAGCTTACGTAAACCTAAATACCCAAGATCTCCCAATCTATCTTAATCTTCCTATATCTCCATTTACTTATTCGATCAATCTTAATCAACCCTAAGCTCCCGCATACGATCCAAATCAAAACCTAGGGCATTTCTTTTCTCTGATACCATTTGTAATGGAACGGGTTCTACTCTTTAAGACCCTCCATTAATAGCATATAAACACTAATGACCTATTAATTTAAACTTAATAATCTATAGAAATTTAGTAGAGTTTTCTCTATAGTTTGACAAAAACTGAAAAATATAACCTGTCAATAATAATTTGTACATAATAATCAAATAATAGAAACACAAAATTCACCCCTTTTACATTCTCAACACATTCACAAACATCCACAAACCCATCGCTACACCTCCATGGAGAGAAATCATCATTCCTTCACAAGATTACAATCCAATACAATATTCTCAGCTATTATATTAGATCATAAGATAGATGCCTTCTAAAATTTGTACAACCCACAAATATATCTGCGGAAGCATAGCTATGTCTACAAAATACGCATACATCCACATCATGTCGTAAGTTTACAGTATTCATACAAAACATAAATCATACATACACATACATTGACACAACTACTAAATCACTAATCTTCAAAATTAACAACTTTCCCAGCAGATAATTTCTATCTTCACTCTCTTTTGTCAGTAATCAGCTCATCGGGGTTATCTGGGGGAGAGTAAACAATGGAAGGGTGAGCAAGAAACTCAACAAGGTATCTTAACCATATTGATAAGTAATACTTTATCCAAGGAAATTATAAGAAAAGATCAGAGAATGAAATGCATGCAATAATGCAAATAATGCAGGACATAAAGTAATGCACATTTATGTGATGTAATCAAATTTATTTTACTTGTGTCCATTTCATTCTTTCTTTGACTTGTTTTCTTCCAACTTAACTTTTATTTATCTTGAGGGACCAGCGCTAGTAGACCCTACTAGTTAAGGAAGTGAATAATCGAGGATAGATTGTAGTCAGGCCACACATTCAAAGGTCATAGTTCTTGTTCTTTCATCACCTTGTTCATGTATGCATGCGTCATTTCATATATCCTTCTCATCACGAGGACCATTCATTCATTTCATGGGTCATTCCTTCATATCAAGGGTCTTGAATTCATATTCATAAATCATTATTCTTCCTCCCTGTACAACGCCCCAAGAACGACGAATCACATACCACTCTATGGTCGGAGTTCTTCATATTGTTGGTGGGTTCTTGGGTAGGTTCATGGTGGGTTCTTGGATTTGTCCTCCCAGTACAACGCCTCAAGGATGACGGACTACATATTACTTCATGGATGGAGCTATCATTGATTACCACTGTAACTTTCAAAGGCATGCCAGAAATACCACCCACTTCACTTAAGCAGCTAGGACACGTGGCTAGAGTATCCTCGGGTCTCCGCCGCGATATTCATGGCAGGCCAGAGGAGGTTATTTGCTAAACGATCCTTGGTCAAGTTTTCTTATTATTCTTACTTCTTAAATTTTTATTTATCATTTATCAATGGCCTATACAGATTTTACATGACATTAGTCCTTGAGGCCGTTTCCTTTAATCCTTTAATACATTCATTAGCTTAAGGACTTCTCAATATTATATATCTATGCCTCCTTTTTATTTTTCTTCGTATTTATTTTCTATATTTTCCATTTTAGGGTTTGGTGAACAGTGATGAATAATACCCGAAGGTGTATTCAGATGTGATACTCAACATTTATACTGAAAATGATCTCATCATTCACAATACATGTGATTAATCATGCATTTATTCATAATATCATGAGAAAAATGGAAAACACAGGGTATTATATACAAATTTCAAAAGAGAGAGATTTTTTATTAAACTAAATTGGTAAAAATGAAAATAAACAGTTAGGGTACACTTGCCTCTATCTAATTGACTATTTTTCTTGCTCAGATCGGACCGGACGGCTTCATTTCCCACCTTTTTCTCTTCTCCCTTTTCTTCTCCTCCTCTCTTCTTTCTTTGTATTATGCCGCTACACTATGCTCTCTCTCTCTCTCCTCCAATTTTTAAAATAGAAAAAGAAAGTTTGTGGCTGGATTTTTAAACCGGCGCTCAAGCGCGCCCATTCTGCCTCCCAGTGCTTGCCCCTGGTGCTCGAGCGCCCGGCAGGTGCTAGCCTACAGCTCCAGGGCATTGTGGCACCGCCTTCAGTGGCCAGCGTGCTAACGACATTGAATTAACTTACATTCCTGAAAATTAATATTCCTTCATGAATTTAAACTTAATCTTAATTATATTAGTCCAACTTCCTCCTAATTATCATATTTTTGAACACGGGTCGATACAGAGCCTGTGTGTTCTCTAAGATCGACCTCCAATCAAGGTATCATCAGTTTTATATCAAGTAGGAGGACATTGCAAATACGGCTTTTTGAATAAGGTACAGACATTATGAATTTTTTGTGATGCCATTCAGATTGACAAATGCACCGGCCGTATATATGGAATTGATGAATCGGGTCTTCTAGCCATATTTAGAAAAATTTGTCGTGGTCTTTATCGATGAAATTTTGATTTATTCCAGGAGTCATGACGAGCATAAGGGAAATTTGAGAATTGTGCTTCAGACCTTTCAAGAGCACCAGTTGTTTACGAGGTTAAAGAAGTGCGAGTTTTGGCTCATTGAGGTAGTATTTTTGGGCCATGTCATTTCTGATGATGGTGTCTTGGTGGACTCAGAAAGTTGAAGTTGTTGCTAGTTGGAGTAGGCCCACAACTGTGTTGAAGGTTCAAAGCTTTTTGGGGATGGCCGAGTATTATCATTGCTTTGTGGAAAACTTCTCTCGGATCACTTTACCCCCTACTTTTTTGACGAGAAAGGAAACAAGTTTTGAATGGATCGAGGAGTGTGATTGAAGCTTCCAAAAGTTGAAGGATTGTTTAACTTCAGTATTGGTTTTGACCATTTCTAACAGCTCGGGAGGTTTTGAGGTGTACTGTGATGCCTCTAAATTTGGCCTCGGTTGTGTTCTAATGCAAAGGGGGAAGGCAGCAGCCTATGGGTCTTGACAATTGAAGGACCATGAAAAGAACTGCCCATCCCATGATTTGGAAATTGTAGCTGTAGTGTTTGTGTTGAAAATTTGGAGGCATTACCTGTATGGCGAGAAGTTTCTCGTGCATTTCGACCACAAGAGCCTCAAGTACTTGTTCTTGTAAAAGAAACTGAATATGAGACAACGGAGGTGGATCGAGTTCCTTAAAGATTATGATTGTGAGATTCACTATTGACTTGGGAAGGCAAATGTGGTCGCGAATGCCTTGAGCCATCGGACCAATTTCATAGCAAGGTTACAAGTCAAGCAGATGGAGTGCTAGACTACTTGAAGTCTTGTGATATTCAATGCTATGTAAAGGGGAATAGAATGATGCTATCCTTCTTGCAGGTGCAGCCCGAGATCCTCCAAAGGATCAAGGGCAAGCAAGGGACCCATTTTTTATGGACATTACTGGCGACCTTGGTAGAGACTCCCGTGTTGATTTTAATGTGTGTGCAGATGAAATTTTGAGATTCTGGGATCGATTATGCATACCTAATGAGGTGGATTTGAAGGAAAAAATTATGAAGGAGGCTCATAGAACTAGGTACACAACTCATTCCGGAGTAAATAAAATATACCAGGACTTGAGGAAAATGTTCTAGTGGAGAAACATGCAAAGGGAGATTGTTGCTTTCATTGGCCGATGTCTTATCTGTTAACAGTTGAAAGTTGAGAGGAGAAAGCCTTCTGGTGTATTACAGCTATTGCCCATTCCCAATTGGTAATGAAAGGATATCTTGATGGACTTTGTACCTGGGTTGCTAAGGACTTCGAGGAACCACGATGCAATCTGGGTCATTGTGGACCGGTTGGCAAAATCTGCTCATTTTATTACCATTTAGACTACGTACTCCCGTGATAGCCCGGCACAACTCTACATCAATGAGATTGTTAGATTACCTGGCGTGCTAGCATCTATTGTGTCTGATTGGGATCCACGATTCATCTCCAAATTTTAGGAGAGCTTGCATCAAGAATTAGCGATGAATCTAAAGTTTAGCACAACTTATCATTCCCAGACTGATTGTTAGTCAGAACGGACCATCCAAATTTTGAAAGATATGCTTCCAGCATCGGTGTTATAATTCAAAGGAAATTGGGATGATCACTTGGCGCTAGCCAAGTTTGCTTACAACAATAGCTTACAAGCAAGCATCGGAATGGCTCCCTTCGAGGCACTTTATGGTAGGAAGTGTCGATCACCTATCCACTTGGAGGAGACGGTTGTTGGGCCCTGATATAGTTCGTGAAACATTAGAAAAGATTGCGGTAGTTTTTGAAAAACTGAAGATTGTTCAGAGTCGGCAAAAGAGTTATGCCGATCGGAGGAGGATCGAGCTTAGGTTAGAAGTCGGTGATTTTGTCTTCCTTAAGGTGTCACTGGGGAAGGGGTTTCCAGACTTGGAGGCAAGGGGAAACTGAAACTGCGATTTATTGCGCCCTTCGAGATCCTAAAAAGAGTTGGTGAAGTGACATACCATTTGGCACTTCCACTGAGTTTGGTCGAGGTGCACAACATCTTCCATGTTTTAATGTTAAGGAAGTACGTCTATGATCCATCCCATATGATTGATTGTGGTTCCTTGGCTATCGACAAGGATTTATCGTATTCAGAGGAACCGGTAGAGATCTTGGATAACAAGGATCAAATTTTGCACTCGAAGATGATCCCTCTCGTGAATGTTTTATGGAAGAACCATTCCTGCCAGGAGGCGATGTGGGAAAGAAAGGATGAAATCTAAGAAAAGTACCCCCACCGTTTTCTAAGGTATGAACGTTGGCGCTCGAGCACCGGTCACGAGCCTAGTCACGTGATTCTTTTCTCTCTATATTTTAAAAGGGATTTGGGGCGAGAGGGGAAGGCAGAATGCATGACAACAACGAAGGAGCCATGGGAGAGAAGAGGAAAAGGGAAGAGAAGATGAGGAATCCGATCGTTCCACTCCAATCCGGATAAAAATAATTGTAGATTCACCTCAGGCAAGTGTACCTCGGATGTGAATTTCTATTTTTACTGCTTTTCTATACCTAAAAAATGGTATTTATACTTTAAATCTATAGTTCTGCATGTTTACTGTAAATAATTCATGTTTTTCTGGATTAATCGGACAGATTTTGTATTTACTAGTATATACAGCTAAATATACATCTAATTTCATGAAAATCCATGTGTTGGGTATTCATTTACTGTTCGAAAATTTTAACAAAACCCTAGGCACGAAAATTGAAGATTTGATACTTTATTTTCCATAGCTTCTATTATATAAAAGTTAATCTGCAATGTGATAATGCCACCGATGTGATTTATGTCTGAAAAGTTTACACAAACTTACACTGCTAAATCTTTGGGGATTTCTGAAGCAAAATGAAAGGGTTTTAAACTATTTCTATATATTCTGAATTTAAATTGAAGGATTATAAACTATTTTTGCATATTCTGAAGCGAAATTGAAAGATTATAAACTGTTACTATATATTCTCAAACTAACTAAAGAGTTATTGTGAAATTCTGACTGACTTTTGAAACTAAAAAGGATTTTCAGTTAAGAAATAAGAAGAAAATTATTTCTGATACTGTTAATTAGAACCCGGGATTGATGTACGGTCAGATTAGGTTCTCCGCTATACCTTAGAACGTTATGGTGATAATCGAGGATAACTCTATCCATAGAGTTATATGTGGTCCGCCCTTTCTCAAGGCATTAACCTAGAGGGTAGTTTACTTTTATCGGCTAGCGCACTGTACTGAATCTCGCAAGAAAGGATGTCTCACAATACGGGACGACTGTCTATTGTTGGGTCCTTTACTAATAGAAAAGAATTTTCTATAATCTATAGAGTTGAGACCGATTTCTTCTTTTTGAAGCCTGTCTTACCGATTTGTTATTAACAAAGCATCATTACACTGATTTCCAATTCCAAAGCTTGAGTGTTTCTATTTCTTGACAGTTCTACAACCTTCTGCATCATGTTCAGCTATTATTTTTTGTAAATTACTGTTTTAGAGTATTTATACTTTAATATGCATCTGTATCTATTTTACTACATTATGTTCTACATGAAAATTTTATTGCATGCCTACACATACCTTGCTAGGCCTCAGCTTACTATTTTACTATTTTTCCCTCCTCCATATAAGACTATAGAGATGATACTGGATGATCAGGCCTAGCTAGAATTATCAAGGGTGATCCTGGAGCCTCGGTGAAGTCTCAAAGATTTATCTTGAACTATTTTGGGAGATCTGATAGTTTTGCATGTTCCATAGAATTTTGTAAAGAAAATAATGTATAATAACCATGATTTGTTTTGTATTCTGATGGAATAGAAATTTTACATTTGCAAGTTTACATAGTTACTTCCGCCATATGTTTTTTGGATTCTATACAAGTCCTAGATGGTATCTCCTATATATTTCTAATTTAGTGGATAGGATTATATTTGAGCCATAGATGGAAATGGCAAATTGGTGGTCCTGTATATGTGTGTTGTAGGTTGAAATGTGGTATTTAAAAAGTTGTGTGTTTGTATATGTTATAATATGCATGTTATATATTTAGATTTTTGTCCAATTTTAGATAAAATTTTGTCAAAATTTTTGCAAAAATTACTAATAAAATTATATAGATTCTGTTCCGTATATGTCTGATGGAGAGTCCTGTGAGAATTAGGATCTATTCTGTCATAATTGGTATCAGAGAAAATAAGATACCTTAGAAATGATCTGAATCGTATATGGAAGTTTAGGAAATGATCATGACTGACCGAATAGGTAGGGATAGACTTAGACTGATCAAGCTAGGTTAGGAAATCCTAGGTGTTCTAACTTGCATAAGTTAGGATTGACTAGAGATAGGACTTAATGATTAAACTGAATGATTAAATTAATTTACGGTGACCTCAGATTTGGGTTGATCGGTTTTGATTTTAGGCTTAAGTTTAAGGTAATCTAATCTAAGGCCAAGATGATTTAGGATAGAAGTGGACTGAGACTTAGTGATTAAGCGGAATGATATTGATTCCGGGTTTGGGTAAATAAAATCGAGTTGAAGGTTCAAATGGAACGATTTTAAGTTGAGTAATGATAGGAGCATTCGAGTTGCTCAACCTTAGGATTAATGATAAGTTGAACTTGATGTATTGAAGAAAGTAACTAAAGTTCTTGATGGTCCAGATAAAGTTCAGCTAGCTAAGGCAAGGCAAAGCTGATACTAGATTTCTGAGCATCACACCTTATTTCTTCGGATGTTTCTGGAAGCTTCTAATTTTAAAAGAATTCTTTTTCTTTATGTAATGTTCTAGGATGGCTGGAAGATGAATCCAGTTATTGATGATAACTAGGGAATAAGTTTATGTGTTCTGAATTCTAGAGTAAAATCTAATGATGTCAATACCTGAAGGGCAACCCTTATTTGAAGGAATTATGAATTTCAATGTCCGATTTGGGTTTTTGAATGAATCAACCATGATGAAGTATTAAGATGATCTGGATGGCAAATTGCCATACTAGAATTGATAATTTTGAAAGGAATAATTTGAATTGTAATTAGGTTCACATATTAGATAAGTTGTAAGAGAAGTAATGGAGCTAATATGCTAATGTTTGCAAGTCATGTAATGAGGTGTGTGCTAAGTGTAGATGATATATTAGGCCATACTTAAAAAGTTGTTAGGTGGATATGGAAATTAGAGAAAACTGTTAAAAGAGGAGATTTGTCTATCTGATTAACGAATAAAGTTGTTGTTGAGGTTATACTGAGATCAGAAATGATCTTGAGGATTCAAGTGTAATTGATAAGGATATTTGGTGGACTTTAAAATAATCAATAGTTAATGATTTGATGATTAGGAGTCAGCTAGTGACCCAATAGTTTCAAACCTATGTTGGAGTCCTAGATAGGGCTCTGATACTTGAGAAAGAACTAGAGGCTCAGAGAATTTCGGGTAAGAAGGTAATCAGTCAAGTGAACCTCAGTAAAAGGTCTAGTTTGGAATACTCGGAATCTACTAAGAAGATGAGAGTTTTTGGTGAAAGGAAATGTAACATCAAAATTTGATTAGTATCAGATTTTCAGACGTCAGTGATGCCTTGTAACTACTGTGGAAAGAAGCATACGGGGCATTCCTATCACAAGGCGACGGGAGCTTGTTTTAAATGTGGACAGTAGGGTCACCAGATTAAAGACTGTCCATATCCTCGGAGGCTAAAAACAAAGAAGCCCACTGTTTCGGCTAAGGCTTTCACAGTGACAGTTCAAGACACTGAAACACCCCAGAAGGTGGTTGGAGGCATCTTTTTAATTATAGAATTTGGATTTGTATTTTAAATTGATTTGGGAAGTTATGTGTTCTTTTGTTTCCTAAATTTGTGTGCTATCATGTTCACCCTAAAGATTCTGGATTATTTCCTCATTGTAAAGATATAGGTATGCTTTGTGGATGTTGTGAATTTTTAGAATTGTGGCAAGTAATTAGATGAGCATTCAACTGGAAGAAGGAATATTGTTTCATTTGGTTGATATGGCGAATAAGTGAAATTGATGATCTAAAATTGATCTTTCAGTGGTGGGAATCCTTTTAGTGTTGAAAAGATACTCGAGGATATTTGTATAATTTATGTCGAAAGGATATGATGCCCTATAATTATATGCCTTATATATGGAATAAACTATTTAAAAAATAGTAAATTCTGTTTGATTAAATTCATTATATTTTTTCACAGAATTCTATATTCTTCAGTTTGTTCTTTGTTAAAAGTACTAAAATACCAATTTCTAAGATTATTATTTTTTTCTAACATAAATTCTTTTCTAAGTGTATCAATATCCAAAATAAATTTATTTTCAAGATCGATTACATTGATGGTTGAAAATGTTTCCATATTTGGATAAGAAAAAGTCCAGCCTGAATAATTATGACCATTATTAGGTATAATTAGTAATTCTCTAATATTTATCGTTGTATTATGATTCGAATTATTACCCCTTAATATTCGTCTTAGTCTCAAAGCTATTTTCTTTATTTCTACAAATGATGCATAATAATATTTACAAAACTTAATGAAACGGAAACACCTCCGGGGCCACCCTTAATCATTCATTGTACTTTCCCACAAAATTCTACATTCTTCTGTTTGTTCTTTAGTAAAAGTACTAAAATATCAATTTCTAATATAACTTTTTTTCTAAGTGAATCAATATCCAGAATAAATTCATTTTCAAGATCGATTACGTTGATGGTTGAAAATGTTTTCATATTTGGATAAGGCAAAGTCCAGCCATAATAATTATGACCATTATTTGATATAATTAATGATTCTCTAGTGTTTATCGTTGTATTATGATTCGAATTACTACCCTTTAAGTTAATTTGTCTATAAATTGATATTGTTTGTAATTCTTGTATTTCTTTTTATTTAATATGATGAATAAAAGGAAAAAGAATTTCATTGCCTAAAATATGTGTAAATAATCCTCCTGCAGTTGCCTTAAAATGATATATTTGTGTGAAAAAGGGTGTGCCAAGTATGATATCTTATTGTAAATCTTTTACTAAAATAAAAGTTGATTTGAAGCAATATCCGTGATTACATATGGCAGTATTTGTTAATTTATGTTGAATATTTAATCTAAATTTACTAGCAGTATGTAATTTTTCAGTAGTTTTTTGATAATATTTGGTTAGTATTAAATCTTCTTGAATACAATTTTAATCTGCCCCTTTGTCAAATAAGGCAATTAATTTTAAATGGTATTTATTATTGATTACTAATGTAATTTGACTATACCATTTTTAAAAATTAATTTTGGTTATTAATTGTAAATATTGATCATCTGGTTGCTTATGGGTTGGTTGCGATGAAGAAGGA
>JAODPA010117962.1:0-18545 GCA_025585075.1 Nepenthes mirabilis
ACCCAGAGAACTTCCCAAAACATGATTCCGCGGGCTGTAGGACAGTGGAGAAGCTGCTGTGACCTCTGGAGGATGACATGGAATCTGGTCAGGAAGCAGTAAAGGTTAGAGCTGGAAGGTGGGTCTGGAATCCAAGGTAGGTACAGTTGGTGGCTGGTGATGGGTTCAGGTTCAGGTTCAGGCTCAGGCTCAGGTTGGTTGTGTTTGGGTAAGGGAGCTTCTGGTGAGATTTTTGAATGGCATGCCTGAAGAAGCCAAACCCAGGAACTAGGCCCACAAGAAGAAAAAGTGGGAGTATGAAGATAAATATTTTTGTGGCTTTTCCCCACAACACATTCTCTTTCTGATTCCGGCTTGAAGTTATTTTACAAATTTAATTTAGGACTTCTGTAAAAAGAATAAAAAGAAAAAAACTTATTATAATTTTTGTTAAAAAACACTTTCCACTTGAAATAGGAAACCAGTAAATATGAAGTTCTTATAGAACAGCAAAAGGGATGTTTTTTTTTTTTTTTTTGAGGGGAGGGGGATGCAACAGGAATGTCAATTGTCTATATAACACCGTACAGTATGACATGCACAAATGAAACAACAGTTGCACTATGAGAAATACAGTTTGGGTTTCCGCCAATTAGGCTAACATCTGGATATCAGTTTTTCGACTACAGAGCAATGATCTACTAAAGTTGCAGATGAGCGAATAGAAACATGGAAACATTAACAGCTCATTGCTGAAATGGCAGAGCAGTATCAAAATATAAAATGCATAAGAAAGAAAATGAAGGTCAGAATTGCAGCAATGCCTTTTTCCGAAGCTTCTGGGGGGAGGGTAGAAAAATAAATTGGAGGGAATACTAATCTATTGCCCATTAATGAATTATAAATCACAATGTTTTAAAAGGAAAAAGGGTAAGAAAAACTGTACACATGAATGAAGAAGACTCCGGGTTAGCTTCACAATCTAATCTGAGGGATCTATCTTTGCATGGGCCATGCAGCCTGAACTAATATCATCAAACACAATTGCAACACCAAAGAGGGATAAAGCTACTTATCTAAGGTTAAGCGGCTACCATTCACCGGTCCCACATCGCATGGAATATCGAAGGTCTGTTCTTCAACCAATGCACCATCTCCCGTTCCAGTGGAGAATTATTCAGTACAGCATCTAGCATCGGACTACCAAAAACTTTTCGAGAACTCTCAAATGACCATATCCTATCATTTGGCCATGGTCTTTGTGGTTGTTTTTCCTGGAGACAGCAGACGAGTCAATACAATCAAAGAAAAAATAACCAAATGGAAAGAGCTGATTGAACAGAAACAAGTAACAGCAAAACATATGTTCGTGTAATTGGTAAACCGCATGTATACTAGTATCAACTACTGCACAAAACTATCCAGAATACTCTCCAAAAAAACGTAACTTCCAATGCTTTATCTTCATCCAACCAGCATTTTTCCTTTCTTGGAAATTGCTAATTGATGCAAATTATGTGACATCACAAAGGAAAAAGGGGGGGGGGGAGAGGGGAGAAGGACACAGGAAAAAAAAATGAGTAGACTTAGTTCCACTGGCAATAAAGCATCCTTTGGCAAGCCGAGATGAAAGCATGTGTCTCGGGGTAGTAACTCTAATTATTTGCCTGACAGCTGACATTTGAACACCTTACGTAACAGCCCAGAAGCTGAAATCCAAACCATTTTTGATGGTCAGAGGTGATCAACAGATGCCTTCACCAAAAATGTGACCTAATAAGTTGAGCCAAACAAGACAAGGTCGTTTGGCTCTGAAGATCTAAAAATCATCCCAAACCTCACCTTCTCTTCTGTATTCCAATTTCAGACTGATAAGGTGCCATTTTGGTGTGGGAATCTGTTAATATCCTAGATTTGGATCACAACAAACCATACAAACCTCAACTAATGCCAGATCTAGAATATCGTTAATTGAGACTACAAACAAATTGCTAGAAGAACCAATTTGACACATTTGAAGATGGAATTTTCCCATGACCACTTTTTTTTTTTTTTTTTGTGGTGGTGCTCGTGGGTGGGGGGGGAGGGAATGGAGGAGGAATTGGAAGGAAATTTGGGCAATCCAAAAAGAGTTAGAACCTTGGTATTCACTATTTCTTATGAAAGGGTAAGCACTCCACTACTAGAGCAGTTGAACTGCCACTACTAGGACCTGCCTCTGCAAAAGATTACTTGTATAATATAGAACAAGATGTCAATAACAAGAAGAGTCACTTTCGACAAAACTCACCATTCTAGCCAGCATAAATCTCACTGTCCTTGGGCCATAAACCCTGTGCCGTGATGGCTTTTGAGCCTTGGCGTAAAAGGAACCAATATCAGGTAATAACAAACAACCCCTACTTGCTCTGGATAGTTTGCGATCCGGCTCAGCATGAGCTTGGTTATGCCAATAGATCAGCTGGCCTAAACAGTAATTCTCACCATATGTCTTGCAGTATTCTGTCCATCCTGACAGCTTATCAGCATACTTGGGCCCCAGATCAAGAGGGCTAATGTAAACAGGAGGTGAAGTCACAGCTTTGTATTCCTGCAAATAAGGACAGCATATAAGGATGAAGTCACCGGGGAGGGAAACCATCAAGCAAGGCAGGCTTAGCTGCTCATTTATAAACTGGGATTTGGGCATCAGAAACAAAACTCACTCTTATTTTGAACAAACACTTTGTGTACGCATAAATGTGAATCAAATCGGCTGCAGCATCATTCCGAGACTTGTTCGTACATGGAAGATTACGGACCTCGTCTCTCAACCTTTAGAAGAAACATAAAATATACATAAAATATATGAAGGCGTGAAGTTGTAGATTAGTATATAGAAACAGATTAGGCTTCTTAGTACTCACCATAACAAAGATTTCCGAAGATCCTTTTCAATATCATCTGAACCCGATGGATCATGGGCACGAATACCGGATCTGAGGGCATCTAGAATGCCATCTTCCACATGGGGAGCTATACACTGAAGAACTTCCTCGACAAAACAATCCGCTCCTTTCCAGAAGAAAGAAACCATTTCTTCAAGACTAAGCTTTCGCAATGGCGGCGGAGCTTTCTTAGGATCACCAAAAACGCACCTCAGAATATATCTAACCTGAAATTGCAGTCACAAAATCAATCATTCATCTGATAAACCCAAATCATAGAACTGAGATGGTCGGATTATCAAGTGACTTTGGATTTCAGATGAAGAAACTGCCCGAAAGGAGGCCATATTTATTAGGACAGTGTCCCCTCAATGGCATTATCCTATAATTTTTTTTGGACAAGAGAATCGGAAATTGTAGTTCTTTAGGAAAATAAGGCAGACACCTTGTCTAGTGTAAGAGCCAAATTCTGAAGCCTCTGGTTGTATACTCCCTCAGCCTGTCCCACCAAAATAAAGAGAAAAACATGAATAACCACAATACAACTCATGCTCAAAATTTACAGTATGTCCTAGAGATCCCACGTAATAGAGGGGAAAATCTGCAGTTATTAGATCAAACCTGAACTTCAGCATCACTCTTTTCAACCTCATAGCATATATCTGCAAAATATTTCTTCTTCTCTTCCACATTGTGCCTCAGAATCTCATCGGGGAGCTTTGTTCTCTCAAAATTTATAAATCTCACCTACATCACGAATAGAGAAGTCAGAGGCTCCCTCTATTCAGGGATGAACATGTAGTTCAGTATTCCGGTCACATAAAAACCATGACCAAGCAATTGTGATGGACACAGTAGAATTACGTACCAGCCGAGCTGAATATGCAATCAGCCAATCAGGCAAACCACCAAGCAAACAGCTGCCCAACCCAGCCCTGCCCAGGTCAATATAATCTTCTTCAGATACCCAATTCAATTCACATGCCTCGAGCATCAACCGATGTCTATCCAACAGTCCATGCCACTCTTTGAGTACCTGGTGCACAGCACAGAACAGCTATTAAAACATACAGCAAATAGAATGTAGGGTCAAGTTATCAATCTATGACCATCACAAGATTACACGTCATGAACAGAAACCCAATCAAACTTCCGCCAAAACAAGCCAGGAAGCAACAAGGACACATTTAAAAGTAGTGCAAGTGAAACCAAAAGCATTAAATGATTTTCATTTATTGAATCCTCAGAAACTCAGACAAAACATCATTTTCAGTACCAATGGAACAACTATATAGCAGAACAACGCTTTCTTCACCCTAAAGGTATGGTGGTTTTCACACAACCACCACTTTTTTCCACTCAACCACCAAAAGTCATATCCATTTCAACTTTTCGATGACTTATCGGCTGTCTTGCTTGAGGAAAAGTTTCACAAAAATGCCATCTAGGCGCTTTCTCTATTGAGTTTTTTAGACAAATGTCCACATCATTTATGCAGGATGTTCTTCATTAACCAATGAAATTATATGTAACAACTAGTAAATCTAACAATTTAGGAAAATCAATGGAAATTCTAAAGACCAATATATCATACCTTTGATTTTAGATCAAAGGGTCCCAAATTTTCAAATTTAACTCTCAATAACATAAGTTCAATGGCTGTAAGAGCAAGTGAAGATAAGACGAACAATTTAGGTACTTCTTTAAAAGTTCGGACAGAAATAGGCCCAAAGTGGTCCAATAGAAAAGGAGGATAAACTATTGGTGGTTAAATGCCATGGAAATAGTTATCATTATGTGTATACTATACCAACTCAAAGGAGATTGTCTAAAAAATCTATTCAAAAGAGTAGATAAACTAATGGTGGCAAAATACCACTACTGCTAGTGGTCATTACGTGTAAACTACACCAGTTTAACGGAGATTGTCTAAAAACATCCAAGAAATATACCTTCTGAAAAGCTCCTTCACCAACTAAATTCAAATAGCTTCCACGGCAAACTTGACTGCCGCACAAACAAACAGATGCTTCATATTCTTCCTTACTCTGCCCAAAATTCGAATGGCATCATCATTGTAAGCCAAAACACACCTCCTTGAACTGTTAAAGGAAAAAACAAAACAGAAAAAGGACACAGGAAAAAAGGCACAAACCTCAGTAACTGAATTATAATCGAAGGTGATTTCCTCACCAAATCCAATTGGGCGTACAGTATAGATTCCAATCTGGTACTGACCACCTACAGCAGTAACTCTGCAGTTGTTTCATGTGACATGTTAAAAGAGGAAGTGAAAAGCACTGTCAAGCATTGTTTTATCAATGAAATGCTGTAGTCAGAATCCAGAACATCAGGTAGTGGTTAGTAAACTTCAGCTGATATACGAAGCTCTACCAGAAAAGCATCGGAAGAACAACATTAGGTAACAAAACCAACAAATTAAATACTTCACAATCTTTCAAAACTTCCTTTTTCTCTGGTGGGGCGAAGGGAATCTCAGTGATCCATTTCCAACGTGGAAGCTTGCCATAAAAGCTTATTGATTTCTAGTGAGCAAGCTCACTAGTCAATGGCAATTTCCTCTGCTGTATGTTTTATAAATGTTACCATATGCTTCTTCTCCAACTTCCACTTTCTGGTAAATGAGCCCATCATTGAAGTACTTTATACAGGTTACTCAAAATAAGGAAAATCAGCAATCACCACCAAAGTGACAAGAAGTTCACAGTCCAACAAGGGAAAAAGAAGATCACATAAGCAACAAGAATCTATAACATAACGAGGTGATAGTACATGACCGTGCAATTTTCAAAGTTTGGGTGTAATAAACGGTACACTAGCAGAATAACAGAGCTTACTTTGCTTCACAATTAGGTCGACATGAATGACAAATTCTGCTTGCATAATTAGCCTTATGCATTGCATCAACTACAACCAAATCGTAGCCATCAGCATCACCCTGCCACATAGAAACAGACAATTAGATCCATATGTTCAAAAGATAACAGACAGAAGGCAAATCTATGAAAATCCCGTTCAAGCCAAGAAACCTTCGGCCTCTCCAAATGTATGTTGTAGAATTCTGGAGCCGGATCTTTATTGTTCTTTTGCATAGAACGGATCCCATCTTGCTTCTCAAACCATTTCCATGCAGGATAAACCTATAAATAGTTTAGAATTCGCACAAATTCAGAATTACACAAATTTCAAAATAAACTACAATTTGTGATAAATGACAGACATGAAGATGCATTTAACATTTTTTTTATGATGCATGCAGGTCAGTAAGTTGAGCATTTATCCTCAAAATAAACAGAAATCCAGAAATATTAAAATAGCCCTTATGAATATTTGAAGCACAAAAAGAAACAAGAACAAAAATAGAAAATAATAACATAGCTTCATCAAATGAAATCCAGCCACCATAGAGCATGAAACTTCAATATACAAGAATCTGACACAGAATGAGTTTGAAGTGCCAAGATGTGCAGGAGAATTGTGCATTAAACTGGAAACTTTAACAAATGTTTCTGTCTAAAGCATGATATGGAGAGGATTTCATAGATTAAATTTTTAACATATTGTAACTAATCATTTGAGAAAAAATAAAAGAGATAATTTCAAACAAATTCGTTAATCTTTGATTACTTGCTTTTGATCTTTAATTGCCACACATTTCATAACATTTCAACAACCATTGTTACTTTTTCATTGATCTGCACCTATATGCTTGAATTGATGAGTTGTTAACATTTTACAGTAGTTACACTTGACAGTATCATCATGCATTATGATGAAATCTAGTGTAAATATTTAATTTTTTTCGAAATAGGACAGTGAATGGTAAATTTTGACAATATAATGGGATAGGAAGTGAATTAGTCACATCAAGCTGAGTCATAATCTGTTAATTTCGTGCTATTCATTACATGTCTAATTAATAAGATAAATACATTTAGATTCAGATTTTCACTGCTTCTCATGTCCAACTTTTCTAGGCATTTATCCGTTCCTTGTGCAATCTCTACCCCTTCCCCACCATTAAGCACTGTGGACAAAGAAACTAACATTACATAGTTAATAATTATTGGATAGTGGAATGGAAACTGTGTCCGCAGAATATTCATAAAATAGATAATGATTAGTCCAGTGCAAAAGTTGAATATTCGACAATGAATAGAGAGACCCAGCACAAAAGTACTGCACATACTTCACCAAGAAATTCAACAACAAAATCTTCTTCCCCAAAACCACCTTCTTTGTTGCAGACAACACCAAGCCCCTGCCAACAGGAAAACACTGCATCAGCAAAAGCAAAATGAAAATCAAAATATAGAAGCCCTTCAAAAGGACAAGGTCGACCATAACTCGCCAATATAACTCAAGGGCATAATGTGAGTTCATCATGCTAACAAACCTTTCTATAAGCAACGTAGTTATCCTCTGGACGACTGTCAATGGCCTTGAGAAGAGCCTCACACAACTTCACCGTTCCCATATCATGTTCTTTCGGAGCTGTTTCTACTATTTCTTTGATGACAGGCTCCAACGGATACGTCATGGGAGTATTTCCAGCACCGGTGAAGCGTCTAACTTGCTTGTTTAAGGTCCGAAGGAGCACATCTTCAATAAAAAGATGCTTTTGCAGAAGAGGCCAATCCACATCCTCAGGCATAGAATCAAGAAGAAGATTGTGTGTATAAGGATCAATGCCATAAACCTCTTGTTCTATGACCTCATCTCCAAGCTGTTTTCTAGGCTTGAATTCCTTAACTTCAGGAATTTCCATATCTGACTCCTCAGTGCCATTTTTTAAAGCTTTCACCTTCTCATCATAATCATCAGGTAATGAAACCCGCATCTTCCGTTGCACTTCTTCCTCATCATCTACAATAACATATTGATCAATCACCTCATATTTCCGTGTCACTGGAGGAACAAGACTTGCCTTTGTCATGCGAGCACCCCATTCACGGTCATCAGTCATGAGATCAAACCCGTCATCTGCTATGAAGTATCCATCTCTTGAATCTCCAGTCCCACTTTCAGACTGAATATCTAATTCGCTTTCTGTATCTGAGGCAGTACCATCACTATTGGTCACACCATCATCAGATGACTCAAATTCATCAGATGATTCACTTCCAGAATCGAATGACTTTCTGTTCAGCTTAGATAGCCGCCTTCCAATCTCCCGATCAGAGGAGTATCCCACATGATCAGAACCACCATTGACAATGGAAGTGCCATTGCTGCTTCTATTCATAGATTTTTGTTCTGCCACCATCTTACGGTGCTTCCTGTACTTGGAAGTGCTAGTAGGGTCATCTTTCAATGTCCCTATCATGTCATGTCTGTCAAAAGCCCTTTTTGAACTACTTTCTCCGAGCCGCGTTGCAAGTCTAATAAATAATGTAATGATTCTATTCATATCTCCACCATCACCTCGATTTTTCATTCTGTATTCACACAATAAATTGGGAAGTAAGAAATAAAATATTAATTCTGCCATATCTTTCAGTAGGATATAAGACTAGGTATTACAAGTTACAACAAAGGTATTAAGGCATGAGTTACCGTCAACAATACCCCCTCCCCCAAAATTACCCCAAAGGCCCAAACAGGGCAATATGTTATTCCCAATAGATAAAAAGTGGCAAATATTCAAAGCAGAAAAAATTAGAGATATAGAAATCTATTTATCGGTAAGAGAACACAAAAATATGCAGCCCAGAAGAGTCTAGCCCTGATTTTTCTTAAGAGAGAGCAAGCAGAGAATAAAATTGAGGGATGAAAGGAAGTCTATTTTATAGTCAGTTAGTTGGCATTCATTCAAGGCAGTGAAATATCATATAAACGTTTTCTGTTTTTTTTTTTTTTTTGAAGGGGGGGGGGCTACAGTCAAAGTCTCGTCAGCATGCTTCAAGGAGTGATGCTAAGTCATTGCCACATCATTTAAAAGGCCCTACTTGCTTTCAGAACATGGATGAAAATATTAGCATCAGCTGCAGTTATATCGGTATTAAACATATCGGACAATACGCATCGATATCAAATATATTGAGAAAAAAAATTTCTGAAAATGGTAAGCTAACGGGTGGTATCGACTAAAATATCAGCCAAATATCATCCTATCAGCTAATATTTTAAATATCAGCCAATATATCATGACCTATCATCGATATAGTAACACATCACATTATTATTGCGGTATTGGGTAGGCCTGATAATTTACATAAGTGTTTTAGAATTAAAATGTGGCAAGTGTAGAGAAAAAAGCTCCAACCAAAAATTCTCAACAACTAACCATATTTAACACAAAATCAATATGAGAAAGAACAAGTGTGTCATGTTATCAGATCATATACTTTTAGATAAAACAGCTTAGCATTGAAATATCATTATGGATAATAACTGGATAAGGATTCATTAAAAGTGAAGCCCAATTATGCAAATACTAAAGACTGAGGTAAGAAGATGGGAAGGGATGAGATCATACCTTATTGCATCCCTGCACATTTTACTGATATCTTCTTTAACAAAGCTCAGGCCTCGGCCAGCATAATATCCATTTTTGACTCTGTCCTCAATCTCAGCAACCTGGTCAAAATGAAACCATCAAATAGGAAGCCATAGAAATATACTACTACATTTAACACAAAGGAATTCAAGAACTAGAAACAGAAAACAAGATAAAGGACTACCCTAGGCACAAAAAAGTCAAAGATATTCTCCTTCATGATGTCCTTTAGACCGACCACAAGAAATTCTTCCATCCTCTTGTACCCATTTCCCGGATTCTTCATAGCCCAACGCCTCACGTGGGCATCCCTGGGTAGGATTGATGCCGACCTCCGGGCATCAAAAAGTTTGGTGCGTTTATATAGATTTTGCCTGAACGCATGATTAGCTGCACCCCTCTTATCCACCATATTAAAATAATCTTTCAGTCCGCTAGAGTCATCGATGTAATTTCCAAGACCAGATCTAGAAACTGACGAGTTCCTTTCGGTAATCTGTTTCAGACTCCTTGTCTTCAGATGTGAGTCTTCAAGATTTCTGAAGGATTGTAGAACTCGTCCTTTAACCCAGTTAACATTTGGATATTTAACTGTCAAATCCTCCAACTGGCTGCAACCTCTGATATCAACAGAAGATATACAAGAGAATGAATGAAGAATCTCCTCGAGCATGCCAGAGCTGATGTTGGTACAACCAATCAAAACCATAAATTTAATCTTCCCTTTATCATAACCATTCTGCACAAAATATTTATAGATGTTAGAAAAATGAGAAGTGTTTTGAAATCCAATACCAAATGTGTAAAACCCACCATGATGCTCCTAATAACAGAGTCTGTGCAGTTACAGCCAATGGAAGACAAGTCAACTTGTCTAGTGACATCTTTGTAAAAGCCAACCGCAGCTCTCCAGTGCTTACAAGTAGAAGCTGCAAAGGCCAGGGATTTTACATCTGCTCTAAGAAAATGAAAGATCCGTGCAAGAATATGACCATCCAATAGACCCCAGCTCGTTGTTTTACTTTCAGAGTACTCATCCTCTTCCTTGTAGAAAGTAGCATCACCACATATCTCCTCAAATGAGAGTACTTCAATCTGGAAAGGGTTTGAGCCTTCTTCCATTTCATACTCTTCACTTCCATCAACAACCAATCGAGCTCTTTTTCCAGAACGCATGTGATCTTGATGCATCAAAGACGTTTCATTTTCTGTTCATACAAAACCAGGGCCAGAATCAACAAAGATAATGAAGTTAGAATATTAAGCACGAAGGATTTCCATATGAAAAAGTCACCTTAAATTTTGGCATTCATCAGAGCCACCTCTTTTTCATAGTTTTTTTAATTCATTCCTTAAAAATTTCTACAGTTCAATGTCACATCTAAACCTTTTTGGTAAAATTTTCAACGGCTCAACGTCACACCTAAACCTTTTTGGCTTACACTTCCTGCCAAAATTTTAACCACCTTAAAATCTAAGGGCATATCCATTTGTGGAAAATTGTAGCTGTTTTACCTGGAACTTCTCCCTGAAAAATGAATATTCAATTCTGTATTTCTGCTTGTTTTACATTTTTACAATTTTGAACAATATTTTGGAAAACTTATGAAACATCAAAATGTACTAGTCATAAAGAGGTGTTTCCCACAATTCTCTAAATCTATCTTATATATCGATTTCTTGACATCGTGAAAATAAATATTGTTTTATAAATTTAGAAATGCAACTTTCTGCCAGATTTGAACTAATATCTACAATATATACTAAAGGAATTTAATTTAACTTGTTAAACAATTTTGTCTATATTCATCTTTTACAATAAGATTGTCTCACTATTTTGTGAGTACTCAATCCGCATAAATGACATTATTTACATCGTTGAAAGTACAATGATGTCACTAAATATGATGAGCCAAAAGATTGGTCCTTTCAATAACATTAAGATGACTAGTGTTTCCTGTAACTAAATAAAATTTTCATCGTATCGATACAATTGATCTATTTCAATTGATATGATAATAGTCTAAAAAATCATTGCTATTAAAAGTTAGTAGGTCATTAATAGTCACACATGATTTATTGCGAGCACAAGTCAAGTTCGAGTAGCTTTTTTATCATAAATATATAAGCTAATGCAGCGTTTAAAACTTGCCCTTCACCTAATCAAGCTCATATAATAGGCTTGACTTGATTTGTTATGTTTCTCAAGTTGATCTCACAAATCACAACCGAAAATTTTAAGCCAAAATCCAACCAAATTGGTTTGTCTAACTGCCTAATCGTTTGTTGATTGATCGATGCATTTCTAAAGACTCAATAAATATTGACTCATGGAAATAGATAAGTTTCTACATAAACAAATAAACACATTTTTAGTGGGGGGGTGGAGAATTTTCAAAATGGAAAAGTGGAAAAAGAAAATATTATTAGAAAACAGAAAACAACTTTCCCATCCAAACAACCCCCTAGTTTTTCAAATATTTCACAAAATCAAACCATATGAACTAGGTTTAACATTGAAAACATAGAAACACAAATGAGTAGCATTGAATATTTAAAAATAGAAATAAAAATAAAAGATATAGTGAAACTTGAAATTTCAAGGTGGTTTTTCAAGGGCAAAAATTTTAAGTGAGTATAATGCAACGGTAAGGTTGTTCAACTGCAACTTGATGTTCATGGATTCAAAATATTAAAACAAACCCTTTATAATACAAGGGTAAGATTGTGTACATCTAACCCTCCTAAAATTCAACGATGTAGAGTCTCATGCACTACACCACCCTTTTTCTAATAGGAAAAGCCCAAGAAAGAATTTAAAACATCCAAAATAATTCAAACGCAAATAAAGCATGAATTTAAAAAAAAAAACATAGAAGGGAGAAAAAAAACAAAGCAAAGATGGTCTCAAGAATTCCAAAACACTTGAGAAAGGATGGGTTTTGCTTAATATAAACCTTGTTTAAACTTATCAAAAAAAAAAAAAGGGAGTTTATTGTCCCAAATTTGACCCTTTTTTCTCCTTTTTGTAAGTATACTCCCTCCACCCGTTTTCTTAAAAGGGCTTAGAGGAAATGCCATCTTACTATCTCATATCTTCTTCAAAAGAAATACAGAGTGACACAAAAATAACTCTCGGCCTGGTATGCACTACCCACTATAACTTAATGGAATGTGTATCAAAAAATTGGGCGTGAGACAGGGAATTATGGCAATGAAGAAGAGACCAATAATATCTGACATCATGAAGATTGACAAAATCCTGACCCTCAGAATTTAGAAATGACTTACCTATACCTGATTTCTGTAGATAATAAGATGTTTTGCTAGCATACAAATGCTTCTCAACCTCTTTCTTTGGCTGTTTGGCATTGATCCATGGATCTAAGACCTCATTTATAGCTGCTGCAAACTCCCGACTTTTGTAAGATTTCATGACCAGCTCATGAAGCTTCCCTCGAGTATAGCCGATGAACTGTGGGTGTAAGCTATGAAATGTACTGGAAACCACATTGCTTCCGTGAAGTTTACAGTCGTTAGCTGGAAGAGAAGGTCCAGAATAATCCTTAGCTGAAGCGGTATTCTCTTCCAGAAGCATGACACCATTCTGGGAAACCACATTGCTTCCATGAAATTTACCACCCTCCGCTGGAAGAGAAGCACCACAAGAATCATTAGCAGAAGGGATAATATCTTCCAGGAGCTTGACATCCTTCTGAGAAGCCTCAGTGGCTGAGGTAATTGGAACCCACACATTATCGATTTTCCGAAACACACTGCTATACTTCTGAAGAAAACCTTGATCCACTAAGGATTGCAGGTCTGGATAGGATAGAGGGCCATGTTCATGCCCAGCACCATCAAGATAATACCATCCACCTAAATGTAATTGTAGGTCATCCACCATACAGAGAGGGTCTTTTGTCATATTAATGGATGTAGAAGCCCTCCAGGGTCTCCTAAAGTCTTGCTCATTAGCACTATTGAAATGAAAAAAGCTGCCTTCTGCAAATGATCTCCTATGATCACCAGATGAAGGGCAAGGCCTGGCAGATTTGGATGAGTACTTATCTTTGCCTCTACCTCTCAAACGAGGCTCAGAGACAAATGAGTCATGATCTTTTACCACACATGCATTGATCCTGACAACCGATAAAATGGTTCCTTTAACTCCTCTTGAAACAATTGGCTTTGTTTGCCCAGGCTTACTGTTGACACTGCAATCAGAGTGCCCATCAGGCCCGGAAAAAGCCCAAGAAGGAAGATCAAACCTCATGTTTTTTGAAGGGAAGTACAAGTCATCTTTTCTATGCCATCGTGGGTCCTCGTACCCAGATTTTGGCATCTGGCAGACAGGATACCCATCATTAAGCACACATTTCTTTCTAAAGAACCTATCTTGGACAGCTTCATCATTCCTCCTCCAGTCTCCACCTTTACATGACCAGCGACAAGAAAACCATTCATTAAATTCACCCACCCCATATCCACTATCATTGTCAAAGCTTGCACTTGATGCACATTCTGCAGCATCTGTGGATGCTGTCTCAGGATACCCAGACACAGCCCCATCTCTACTCTGCTCAGATGGCTCCTCAGTGTGAGGATGATGCTGTGTAATGCCTGCATGTATCCAATACAAATAATTATCAGGCAAGACGGGAAAAATTTGTCTCCATTGAGTTGGTCGCTTGTTGAAGTAATACAAGAACTGTCAGCATCAGAATTTGAAAGATTGGGAGTGTCTAACATCACTAACATAGTCATTTATCCCACCATGGAGAACAGAATTAGACTAAGATTTGAACTACTGAACAGCACTTCTGATAACAAGGTAAAAGCATAGAGACAAAACAAGTAGAAAAAGAATCATCATCAGACCAAGGTTAACATAAAACAAGAACATGAACAGGAATGCAGAATATATTTTAACATAAAACACAAATTGTGGTGTAGGTTTCTTTTAGCATTTGTGCTGCAAAATAGTGTTAGCTATAATATCTGATGAAGAGCCAACTACAATATCATGGTGTTCTAAATAAGTTTAAAATCATGAGATTATGCTATATTCTCTCTTTCTTCGTTTAATCAGACTGTCAGACTACAATGGCATGTTTCATGTGTGTGTGTGTGTGTGTGATGTTTAATTTGATTGCCCACCGCAGTCTAATGTTAGAAAACTGGGAGGTAAATTAATCTATCATCCATATTTTGTTCAGAATCTATATATTGGCCCCAAAATCATTAGTATTTCACAGTCACGATCAAACAATCTAAGTAGCAATCCCCATGGACTAGCAAATCATGGTACCTTTCCATATTTGGTACAATGCAATTTAAGAACACTAAACAATGACACTTCGATTTCAAACCACCTACCAGAACTAATCTAGCAACCAACCCTGATTGATTGCATACTATTCCTTCTTTCCAATGCATATAACGCCAAAAGATTTAAGATCTCCACAGCATCAACGGGGATATCTTATCCCACAAGAAGACATAGCATATGAATACAACTTCGCTATATAACATCATGTGAAAAGGTAAGAATTCATTAATTAAATGGTGAAATCTCATATTCTACCTCTTAAATTCAGCCCTGGGCAAATGCAGCTAATGAAACATCATAGAGTAAATCTAGAACCTCAAAATAAACCTCAGTTACATAAATTAATATTTCTATCATACCCCAGTAGAGTACAACATAGGTGACTCTACCAGTATATCTATGCAAAGTCTTGAGGCATCAAGGTCTGTGATACACTAGGCAAACTTTTAAGATAAATAATACACATACCTGGCATGCAGTATTGAGCTTATGTAGCCATCTCCATACGAGGTTAGTTAAGAAAGGGCTTAGAGTTAAAATTATCCATAACAGATAAAGCACTGAATACAAGATCTGAATAAGGAAAGCAGCAACCAACACGAGTACCAGATTACGAGTACCAGATTATTCGGTCATTTGATTATCAGCTTAATCATATTTTATACGGCCTTTGTAAGGGCCAAAGAACAAACAAATAACAAATTTACACCCTAAAGACTTTTAGGAGGGAACTAAGAATAAGAATTTCAAAAACAAAAAAAGTGGCTAGCACTTAATAAGGTGAAAATCCGGCATTAAAATTTTGTTCTAGATTGCTGCGTACCTTCAGAACTGCCCCATGTCTCACACAGAGAATGGTTAAACGTCATATGAAGAGCTTCTGCACAACCAAGTTCCCCAAAAATGAGCTATGAACACAGATGAGAATTTAAATCAAAGGAAGTCAGGAATATATTAAAAAAAAAGAAAGTGCTGAAATCAATTTACCCCCAACTGTCTCCAGTTCTCTTCCGGGAAGAATAGCAATGCCTTTCAACAAAGCACCAACCCTTTCCTCGATGTGGAGATCATCCAGAGGTTCAAATGCAATGAAACAGTCATCAGGGAAGGATACCGGTTGCACAAACACAGATGATGGTGTCTCCATACCTGAGTAATCTGCATTTTGCTCTGAATCTCCAGAATCGGCCAGCAGATTACCAGGGGCCTCAGGAGGGCTCACCAACTGAGTTACATTTTCGGAAACAATGGTTGAGAAATTAGGAGTTACCATTGGAGAAGCAGCATTTTCTACAGTCACCCACCTGTCGCTATCTAAGTGCTTGACCAAGTGATCGGACACAAGAAATCCTCCTTCCACAAGTGCCTTCAAGTCAACTAACCTGGAAGGACCGCGTTCAACCCCTAGATGATCAAGATAAAACCATTTCCCTGAGTTTGCATTAGCCACAGCTGGAACATGAGGTGGTGTGTCACATATATCCATATCTTCTTCCATTGAAGGCGGCTCTTCTACATCTCCATTGACCCACAACTGCTGTTCCTTGCAGCTCTCACACGGATTCATAGACTGATCTTTCATGTCAGCCTGATAAGTGATATTTTTCTCAATAAATCCATTCGGCGTATTTTTCCTATTTTCAGACTCTTTAGCTGAGACATTTGAACTCCTTGGATTGGGATCCCTGTCGCTGAGCTCCTCTTCCAGCGCATCATGGATCAACTTTGTATCGCTCACTTCACTCTGACGACTTGTTTCCCGATCTTCATTCCGTCGACTCCAATCACGTGGGGACTGCTCCAAATAACTAGGAGACCTATTCCGACATTCATGTGGTCGAGACCGATTCTCTGGGGATTGTATTGCATTGCTAGGACTTCTAGTTCGACGATCAAAGTGATGACCGTGATCATGTGGAGACCTTTCTCGACGAACTGGAGTTCGATCCCTGTGATCACGGTAGTGCACCCTCTCATGAGGAGACCTTTCAGAATGACTTGGACTATGCCCGTACCTGTCACCACCTGACCTTGAAGAATAAGAATCATAACGACGTGAAGAGTGCCTTTCAGAATCAACCCTGGAAGAAGAATTTCTGTAGGACCTCTCAGTGAACCGATGTGAGTGATGTTCTGTATGTGTAGAACGACAGCTGTCACCAGAAAGCCTCCTACTTTTGGAACTTACATAATTAGCATGATCATCATAATGCTTGCGACCACTCCTATCTGAATAGGTGCCATGCCGCATCAACCGAGAGCCAGATGAATGTTCTCTATCGTGGTTTTTACCATGGATG
The DNA here is from genome assembly GCA_025585075.1 of Nepenthes mirabilis. Lineage (NCBI taxonomy): Eukaryota > Viridiplantae > Streptophyta > Magnoliopsida > Caryophyllales > Nepenthaceae > Nepenthes > Nepenthes mirabilis. Next base: position 17,059 of record JAODPA010117962.1, read on the forward strand.
TGCTCACTCTTATAGGAGCCTACATCATCCACAATTTTTGAACTCAGTTTGGGGTAGTTCCTTTCTTGGTGAGCTTCTGACCTTGCAGACCGTTTTGAATGCTGACTCCCAATTTTTCTGGACTCTTTACCAGGAGAAAATTCCCCACCTGAATACTTTCCAGGAGGTGTCCACTCACGTTCACTTCTCCATTCTGCTCCTCTGCTTGAATCATGTCTGCCGCGTGATTTGTAGTCATCCCTCAAATATTCCCCTCTATGCAGCCTATCTGGAATGAACTCTCCTTTCTCAATGTCATTTTTGGCCCCTCTCCACGATCCAAATTCTGCTTTTTCATGGTATCCTTTTCTGTACTTCTCTGGACTACGTTCCCTCCTTGCAACAACATCACTCCGCGACCTCCCAGAACTAAATTTAACCTTCTCTACTTCTCCTTTCCTCCATTTTGCTAGAACAAATTCTGCCTTGTCCACTTCCCCTTTCCTCAACCTTGCCGGAACAATATCTCCTTTCTCAGTTATACCTCTTTGCAATTTCTCGGACGACAATTCTCCATTCACGGCCCCCTCTTTTGGTGATTTCAGTGTTCCCAATTCACCTTCCTCTACCTCTTCCTTTTGCACCTTTTCTCCACCATCTTCGGCATTCTCAACTTCCTTGCTGCTCTTAACTTTCACTGACCTCAATTCACTTTTCTCTGGTTCTTTCTTGAAGAAAGCGTCTCTCTTCAGTTTCATCCGCTTAGTACCAGTCATCTTGATAGACTTAGATCCCAACTTGCCATTGCTATTGCTGCTGCCTCCGCCATAATTCTCGGGAATCAAAAATGTCTCCATAATATGGTGCAAAGGCATACATGCAACTCCCCCATCGCCCATGGAACTCAAAACACCTTCAGGTATTGTCCAAACCCTAGTTATCCCCTTCCCCGGGGCTGTCAATGCTCATACTTCAATTCCTTCGTGCCAATCGATTCAAAAGCCGGCGCAAAACCCTAATTTCAAAGAGCAAATTCGGTTTCGGCAGCGAAAACAACCAACAGCTCGAAACCTTCGATCAAACACTGCAAAATAATTACGAGTTCAATAATTGACCTAAGGTCCTAATCTGCAACCGAAAATGAAAACGCGAATGGAAAATGAAACAAGGAGAGAACTCACAGAGAGAACAAAAGACAGATCAAAGAGAAAATAAGAGAAATTTCCGAAAGCCGAGCGAACCGGAATCGAGAGACGGCGAAAGACAAAGAGCAGATTACTTTTCTATCTGCGAATTCTCTCTTTCATGTCTCTCTCTTCTTTGCACCGCTTCTCCTTCGTTTCGCCCTCTTCCCCTTCTGCAAGTTCCTCGGGCTGTAATACGAATGAAAAACTCTTCCCATTTTCTTTCTTATTTCGTATCATTTACTTCAACGGAGAATCTACATCCTCGCCTACGGGTGTCGGATCCGGGGCTCCATCGCGCGGGCGCAGGACGCGTAAATATTT
>JAODPA010117973.1:0-18545 GCA_025585075.1 Nepenthes mirabilis
ATATAGTGCTATGACTTAAATCCAGTAACCGAAAATAAGAAGAAAAACATAATAATAATAGAGCATAACAGATGGGCCTGGGCATGGAACTAGGCAGATGGCTGGAGCTGGGAGTGACTGTGGGCCTAGATCACTAAGGCCCGCAACAAGACACTTGAGAAATAGGTAAAGTGGAGCTGGGAGTGATTGTTGGGGTTACTCCCGTGTGGAGGTGTTATGGGGCCGAGGGCTCTGAGAGGCTATGGTCCGAATACTTATTCCTGACCAACCGAGAACTTGGTGCAATATAATCCTGAGGACATTGTGTTGACCAAAGGCAACGTCAACAACCAAGGTTGTTGAGTGTGTCCAAGGACATGCTTAAAGAATATCCAAGGACATGGTTGAAGAAAGCGCACGTGGAAGCCAACTCAAAAGATTTACTGATCACATGAGATTTGTGGGGAACATGCGCAGTCTTTGCAGAGTGGGCGTTGCTTATTAGAAGCTCGATCTGTAGAGGCGTTTTTCCTACAGGGCACAACCACCTGCAGGACAGAACTGATATAGAGCTGTGCGAGTGTCAAGCAGCTATCTGTACGTGTGTCAGGCAGCTATCTGTACGTGTGTCCTCCACGTTGGTTTGACTGTTGCTTTTAACAACCTAGATATACGTATTGTATTGTGTGCTGTGTGAAAAATATATGATGGTGTGTAAGTTTTCTTTTGCTAAGTGTGTAAGAGTGCAAAAAGAGAGAGAACACCATGAATGTATTGTACTCTCGTTCTCCATTCTCTTTGTCTAAGGTTTGTGTAACCGTGAAAAACTCACATGGTGAAATTTTATTTATGGATTAAGTATCCCATAATTTTTTTCTTCGGTTTATGAAGGATTTTCTACGTAAAATCGTATGTGTTCAATTCTTCTTCATCTTTTACTTCACTGTGTGTGTGATTGTATACATTCTGTCTAACCGCCCGTTTTGCTCCAATAAGTGGTATCAAAGAACACAGTTTGAGAAGCTTTCGATCGAATGGCGTCATCGTCTTCAAAAAATCTTCCATTCAATGTGGAGTAATTTAACGAGTAAGGTAATTTCATCCTTTGGTAAGAAATAGCGAAGAATATCTTGATCCAATAAGGAATAGTAAAAGCTCTGAAGAAAAATGATGAGAAACTGGAGAAACTGACTGAAAATGAATGGCAAGATAAAAGAGATCTTGCCAACTGCACTATCAAGTTATGCCTAGCAGACAACTCTCTTCAGGAGGTCTTAGGCTTATCAGATCCGGTGGAGATTTGGAAAAAGTTTAAAAGCCGATATAAATTCAAGTTACTGACTACGAGGTTGCACATGAAGAAGTAATTCTATGGACTACGCTTGTTTGAAGGGAAAAATTTTAAGAAGCATCTGGATGAGTTTAACCGAATTTTGACGCAAATGGCAGCGCTTGATGAGGTGATCAAGGAGGAGGATAAGACATTGGTGTTGTTGGCTTCCTTGCCATCCTCATATGATCACATCATCACGACATTACTATTTGGGAAGGATACACTTAAGCTGGACGAGATGATTGGTTCCCTACTCATGAATAAGTCCAGACGATCTCAAGGGACTTCGACTTCTCAACACTTCAAGGTACTCGTGATAGAGTCTTGGGAAAGGAGTAAAGGTTGTGGTCCAAAGCCTGGAGACAAGGGCCATAGTTAGTCTTGGTCAAGGTTTCAAAACATGGAGTGTCATCACTGTGAAAAGAAAGGACACATTAAAAAATACTGTTATAAGTGAAAGCGTGAAAACGCAGAAAAAGAAAAAGGTGAAAAGGGACGATGTAAGGAAACGTCATTGGTCTCTGTTGTTACAGGAGGTGATTTCCTTTTGACTTATGAAGCGGATGATGTTGTAAACTTGGCTGAGCAGGAGACCGATTTGGTGGTGGATACTAGAGCATCCATCCACGTCACTTCTCGGAAGGGTCTTTTTACTTTATACACTCCGGGTGATTTTGGAGTGTTGAAGATGAAAAATTTGAAGACATTCAGAGTTGTTGGCTGTGGTGACATGTCTCTTGTTACCAATAATGGCACCCAACTGGTCCTGAAAAACGTCTGACATGTACCTGACATTCGAATAAATATCATCTCAATAGGAAGACTGGATGATGCTAGCTTTTGTAATGTCTTTTATGATGGCGGATATAAACTAATCAGTTGATCTCTGGTAGTTGCCCGAGGTAAAAAGATGTCGGGCCTTTATGTGCTACAGGCCTCTGCTGAGGTAGGTCAGGTAAACAATGCTACCAACGTGGAGACCTCGGACTTGTGGCACTACCAGTTGGGCCACATTACCGAAAAAGGATTATGTCATACAGTCAAGAATGGCCTTATACCGGATGTAAAGGAAGTTGAATTAAGGACATATTTTCACTGTCTAGTGGTGAAGCAAAAGAGAGTCTCTTTCCGAGAAGACTCACTATCTAAAAAGGTCAAGGTACTTGAATTGGTACATACTGATGTATGTGGACCATTCAAGGATAAATCATTTGGTGGTACCCAGTGCTTCGTGTCTTTCATTGACGACTATTCCAAAAAACTGTAGGTTTGTCCACTTAACACCAATGACCAAGTCCTCGGTACATTTGAGCACATTCATGCTTTGGTGGAACGTCAGACAAGAAAAAAATTGAAGACCATTCGAAGTGATAACGGATGTGAGTACATTGGAGTATTTGATACCTACTGCTGGTCTCATGGCATCAAACATCAGAAGACGCTACCAAAGACACCACAATTAGATGGCGTAATTAAGCGGATGAACCGTACGTTGTTGGAAAGGGTAAGGTGTATGCTTTTAGAAGCAAAGCTTCCAAAATCTTTTTGAGCTAAAACTCTAAGAACGTTGACCTATATTATTAATAGGTTGCCCATTAAACCCCTAAATGGTAAATCTCCTAAGAAGATATGGTCAGGAAAGAAGCTATCCTATGACCATCTTAGAGTTTTTGGGTGCAAGGCTTTTGTGCACATTCTCAAGGATGAAAGGATCAAGTTTGAGGTAAAGATGAAACAATGTATTTTTCTGGGCTATGGGGAAGATGATCTGGGGTTCAGATTTTATGATTCAATAGAGAATATGTTTGTCCGATCATGGGATATGGTCTTTATTGAAGAATGGACCATTAAAAATATTTAAAAAGACAAAAATACCTTATCTGACTCTGGCCGGACGAACAAGGTAAGCGTTGAAGCTATCCGTCCAGTACCTCTTCAGTTTGAGGGCAATGGTGTAAGAGCGGTCGAAAATAATAATGAGGCAGTCACTACGCCTCTTAAGAATCAGAATGAAGTTTCTTTTCAAACAGTCGAGGAGATTATTATCTCACGATCTACAAGGGACAGACGATCGTCCGTACGTCTGCTGTCCGGTGAGTACATCCTACTCACTGACGAAGGAGAATCCGAGGACTTTGAAGAGGCAGTGAAGTATGGGCACAAGGATAAATAGATGGAAGCCATACGAGAGGAAATTGATTCTCCGCATGAGAATCATACATTTGAGCTGGCAGAATTGTTAAAAGGGAAGCGTGCACTGAAAAACAAATAGGTATTTCGACTAAAAAATGATCAGAGTACCTCAAAATCGAGGTATAAGACACGGCTGGTAATGAAGATTTTAATCAGTGAAAAGAAATAGATTTTAATGAGATCTTCACGCCAATGGTGAAAATGTCATCTGTTCGTATTGTGTTTGGTTTAGCAACTGCTCTAGATTTGGAGGTAGAGCAATTGGATGTCTGAACAGTATTCCTCCACAGTGACCTTGAGGAAGAAATTTACATAAAGCAATCGAAGGGTTTCGAGGTCAAGGGAAAGGACGGATTGGTTTGTCGTCTAAGGAAGAGCCTGTACGGACTAAAATAGATTCTAAGACAGTAGTATAAGAAGTTTGATTCTTTCATGGTTGGTCAAGAATACTAAAAGACTACTTCTGACCACTACGTCTTTATGCAAAGATTTTTCGAGAACGATTTTGTCGTCCTTCTCCTTTTTGTGGACGACATGCTAATTGTTGAATAAAATAGCGCTCGGATTAAGGAGTTGAAAAAGCAATTAGGATAATCATTTGCTATGAAAGACCTCGACCCGGTAAAACAGATTCTAGGGATCAAAATATTTTGCGACCTCGAACAAGAAGTTATGGCCGTCCCAGGAGAGCTATATTGAGAAAGTACTTCAACGGTTCAACATGAAAAGATCCAAGCCAGTGAGCACCCCATTGGCCAACCACTTCAAGTTAAGTAGGAAGCAATGTCCGTCCTCTGACATAGAGAAAGCCCTCATGAGAAGTATATTTTATTCGTCATCCGTTGATAGTTTGATGTACGCGATTGTATGTACAAGGCCGGACATTGTTCATACGGTTGGTACTGTCAGCAAATTCCTCTCAAAACCTGGGAAGGAGTATTGGTCTATTGTGAAGTGGATCCTAATAATCTGCGGAGAACCTCAAAAATGTGTCTGCGGTTTAGTAAAGAGAAGCTCCAATTGGTCAGTTACACAGACGCAGATATAGTAGGGGATATTGACTCTTATAAATACACATCGGGATACTTAGTGAAGTTTACAAGAGTGACAGTTTCCTAACAATCCAAATTGTAGAAGTGTGTTACTCTTTCCACTAAGGATGTTGAGTTCATCGCAATGATCGAGGCCAGCAAAGAGTTATTGTGGAAGAAAAAGTTCATCCAATAGTTGGGCTTGAGGCAAGAAAAGTTTGTGGTATTTTGTGACAGCCAAAATGCCATATATTTGTGTAGGAACTCCTCATTCTATTTGAGATTAAAGCACATTGACATTAGATACTATTGGATGAGAGATATTATTAATGATGGGCGGCTGTCAATGGAGAATGTTCGGTCAGATGAAAACGGGTTAGATATGATGATCAAAGTTTTGCCCAAGGGAAAACTTGAAACTTGCTGTGATATTGCTGGTCTGGCTAATTCTGTTCTCACACGATGGTGAGAAAAAGTTTATTGGGGTCACTCCTGTGTTAAAGTGTTATGGGGTCGAGGACTCTGAGAGATTATGGTTCGAGTACTTGTTCCTAACTAACCGAGAACTCAGTGTAGTATAATCTCGACGACTCTGTGTTGACTAAAGGCAACATCAACAACCAAGGTTGTTGAGTGATGCTTGGAGAATGTCCGAGGATATGGTTGAAGAAAGCGCAGGTGAAAGCCAACTTAGAAGATTTATTGAGCACACGAGATCTATGGGGAACATGTGCAGTCTTTGCAGAGTGAGCGCTGCTTATTGGAAGCTCGGTCTGCAGAGCCGTTTTTCCTACAGGGCACAACCATCTACAAGACAGAGATGGTGCAAAGTTGTGTGGGTGTTAGACTATTGTCTGTACATGTGTCCTCCACGCTGACTTGGCTATTGCTTTCAACAGCTTCGATATACGTATTGTATTGTGTGCTATGTGAAAAATATATGATGGTGTGTGAGTTATCTTTTGCTAAGTGTGTAAGAGTGCAAAAGGAGAGAAAATACCGTGAGTGTATTGTATTCTTGTTCTCCATTCTCTTTGTCTAGGGCTTGTGTAACCATAAAAAACTCACATAGTGAAATTTTGTTTGTCAATTAAGTGTCCCGTGATTTTTTTCTTCGGTTTGTAAAAGATTTTTCTCATAAAATCTTATGCGTTCAATTCTTCTTCATCTTTTACTTCACTTTGTGCGTGATTGTGTATATTTTGTCCGATCGCCCATTCTACTCCAACAATTCCTTGGGATGAATGTTGGGAACTGGCACTTAAGGATGGCTCTAACCCGCACACAGCCTTGCTGCCTTTACATCCTGGCATGCATACAAAACTTAACTCAAATGCTGCTTGGCGACGTGCTCGAAGCATGTCCAGGAAACAATATGGTTATCATAACATGATATTTAGTTGGATCGACACCGTTGGAGACAACTGTCCGTCCCCTCTTGATGCTCACTTGGTACGCATCGTCATCAAACAGAGTTATTTGTATATGTGTATGCCATTATGTTTAAATGTGTATTCGGCATGTCATGTTTGGTGTGAATCTCATTTAGAGATTCACTTTCAATAATTATGCAGGTTATTTTTGTCGTGCCACTAAGGGGCAGGATACAACCTACATATGCTGCAAATCTGTGGAAGGAAGCTCTGAATAAGAGGCTCATAATAGGTATTTTTCCTTCTCTTCTTTTTTGTATGTTATGTATTGAATTTAATATCATAGATTATGCACAAAATGATGGCGATGCCGTGTCGATAAACAACAAAAATAAATTCAAAGATGCTGTTTAGATCTTAGCTATTAAATTTTTTAATCTAACAATTCAAGTGAAAAAAATAGAATTTAATTTCTCATTGAGAGAAGTAGGATTCCCAGATCTCTAAAAGCATATTGTATCAATTCCTACATCATCAACAAAAAAAAAAAGATAAAATAACTACTTTTCGTGAAGAAAATTACTAATTTTTTTTAATGTTTTTTGATAAAATTTCAGTGCATATAAAGTATGGGTATTTTTCTTAAATTTGGGCTGATAGAAGCCCACTAGAGAGCAGAGGAAGTTTGCATTTTGGGCCCACAAATTGTTGCAAGCCTACCGAAAAATGAAGGGTCAGAACTTGGGCCCAACACTTTTACGTTGGGCCCCAATAATACCAACCAATGAAAGTTCGATCAAATTCAACGATTCGACTTTAATTTATTTGATGGAGCAGCGTTATTCGTACGGAACCACCCTTCATCATCAATCGGCGTTGGTATCTGGACTAAAAGCCGTGGTGACCGTACCATTTAATAAATTTATTGAATTATTTTTGTGCTAAAAATAAGTGTAAACGGGCGTGCTTGAACTTTTGGGGTCCCCCATACAAAAAGTACGCATTTATATAGTCACTAAATTGAGATGTACATATGCCCTGTGGCCGCCGAGATGGCCCTACCGCAAGCTGCATGTTGGCTTGGACCAATAATTTAATACATTATGCATTAAATTATGATATTTTATGATATCAATAATTATTATGTTACTATAGTCAAAATCTCATTTTATTTCTTCACTAAAGTCTTATTACTTTAGAATAATAACAACAGTATTTTTCTTAAAGCTTGAAAATATAAGACTGACGGATACGCTAGTGGTGGGCTGGTCCAATAAGGAGAAACGGCCCAAATTCACAACAGCCTATTAGCGTTTGAACGGTCAACGCTTACCGTTGACCAATCAAAAAGCCAATAAATTAGGAAAAACCCAAGAACAGGACGGTCCGCTTGGGTCTAAGACAGTCAACCCTTCCATTGATCGGAATCATATAAAACGGTCAACGCTTTCATTGACCGGAAGAATGACCAATTGGCCGTCTACAGACCAGGTCTCAAGTGGGCCAAACCCATTTTGGTCCACGCGACCGTTCTTGACTAGTAACGGTCTTCTCCCCTAATTTAGCGCCATTCACAGAAGGCAATCTCAATGGTAACGGTCATCAACAGATTCAACGCGCATCCCTTAAAAATGGCACCAGAATCTCTTCTCTATCTGCTGAAAATCCTAACTGTTACAAAATGCAAAAGGAAGGCAATCAATCCAACGGCCGTTACTATCATAAAAGCTTCGCGCCGAAAATGCAGCAATCCCAATAGAGTGCGAAAATCAAGCCCTTCTGCACAAGAAATTCAGCCTAAAGTAGCGCCTATAAAGGGCCATGAAGTTTTCACTCCAATGCATGCCTTCATTCGCCCATACTCAAATGCTTAAACTTACCACTAAAACTCTCTGCAGAAAAGCTCACACGTTTCAGACTATAAATACTCTTTCTCTCTCTTTGCCACTAAGTTTCCAACGAACACAATGTTTAGAGCCAGCGCTCCTCACCAGCTAACAAAGCCTCTACCAACGAGAGTACTCTTCCATCTCAAACACTCCCTACATTTTCTTGCATTTATTGCTTTTACCTTCTTAATTCGAAAGCTATTTACTAACTTGAGTATCGAAGTATTTTTGATGGGATAACCTCCTACTGTCACCTGATCTCTTATTCGTAGTTGTGGTGTGTAGGATCCAGACTTGGTGGACAAAGTCAGACTCAAATAACTGACTTGACCCGAATCTATTCGAAACTTAGATTCATGACACATCATTGACGCCGTTTATGGGAAGCTTACAAAAAGCCAATCACTTTTTTTCACAATGTCTCTTTCAGTTTCGCATATCATCAAACAGAACGGTAAACACAAGAGTACAAGTTAGAGGACCCACTAGAGACACAACCACACCTGACCAAGACCATTCTACTGGTAACCAGGTCAACGAGGTGTTCAACGGTGTGCCAACACCCTTTTTCCAGAATCTGGTGGAGCACATGAGCAGTATGAACAGAATACTCCAAATACTTTGCGTCCGCTAGGAGAACGGTTAGCAGGGGGCTTCACCCGCAACTTTCCCTGCTTCGGCCACTAAGAGAAGACAGAAGAAGAAGAAACCGGCCAAGAAGACCAAGAGGTCGGCCAACACTATTACTCCGGAGGCCTCACACGCCCAAAGCTGTTCAAGACTCGAAGAACGTTTGGGTAGTAGGACTCCAAATAATAATCCAGAATTGAGGAATCCCTGATACTCTCGAGCGGACATCTCCCCTCAAGCTCTGGAGGGAGCCTCTAGGATCTTTAGATCCGCTAATGACAGTAGCCAGCCAACTACTTGCCACGTTAGAGAAAAGACGGAGTTAAAAACCTACCTCAACTCCAAAACAATTGGCAATGTCATTGCCACGGATTTACAGGTGGAGAAGATCCTAAAACGCATGCTCAAAGATGATAAACATGCTATGGATCTAGACAGATTTCCTTTCACGGCACAGATCCTGAATCGTCCCATACTGGTCAAGTTCAAAAATGCCAACTCTTGACTCCTACAATGGGAGCGCTGATTCTACGGATCACCTCAATCATTTTCGTATCCATCTGAGTCTATAAAGGTTGGAGGACGCAGGCATGTGTTGCTACTTCCCTCTTACGCTGAAGGGAGACACCCGCATCTGGTTCCATCGCCTCCCATCAGATTCGATCCAAAACTTCCGAAAGCTCTCTGACCTCTTATTAGCGTAATATGCTTCTAACCGTCGAGAAGAGAAGTAGCCTTGGTACCTCTCCCACACTAAGTAGAAGTAAGGAGAGAATCTGCAAAAGTTTCTAGATTGCTTCGCGGCAGAGGCGAGAAGAATCCCTAAGCTCACAGAGGATTCTGTGACTTTTTTAGGCACGGGGACTTCTTTAGGCACTGGCGCATAAGAATTTGCAAACTTCCGAGGGGCAAAATACATCACCAGGGCTTACGCAGCAGCGGATGAGGCCAACAAAGATAAGCGTCCCGAGTGAACCGAACAGTCTCGTTCTTTTCCAACTATGGGAAAGAAAAAACACAACGGTGAGAACCACCTCCACCAAAAGCAGCACAGGACTGGAGTACCAAAAAGGAGAGACTACGGGCCGATCAACCTGACGTCCCTAATTGACACATACTCCAATGTCCTCATACAAATCTGTGAGGAGAAGTTTATTAAATGGCCAAAATTACCTAAGAAAGCGGAGGGAGAAAATCCATTCAAGTACTGCGATTTCCATCTATCTCCCGGACACTTCACGGATGACTGCAAGACGCTTCAGTGGGAGATCGAGGAGCTCATCTAGAGGGGCCACCTCACCAAGTTTGTTAGGAATCCTGGACAGAACTCTAGCGCCTCAGGAGGGGAAGGACCAGAGCGTTCCCTACCACGGAACCAGATCGCGGTTAGAATGGTCAATATGATCACAACCTAGTCAACTAAGACCCCAGCGGATCACAAGGAGTAGTAGGCTGGGTGGAAAAAATAACGTACAGAAGATAACGTCATTAGCTTTAACAATAATGACTTGATCCATGTAATCTCCCCAATGCAGATCCCCTTGTTGTATCCATGCTCGTTTCAGACGGTAGTATCGACTACCAATTAAAATGAGTTTTCGTTGATAATGAAAGTTCTCATGATTTACTTTACCTTAATGCACTTTTTAAACTTAGTTTAAATTAGTTTAAAAAGAGTTAGTTAAAATCTGCTGAATGCCCTCTCTATGGCCTTGACAATGAACCAGTGACTGTCCAAAGAATAATCCAACTGGAGGTCGCCTTGGACACGTACCCAAGAATTGCGAGTCATACACTCATCTTCTTGGTCGTCGACCTGCCTTCCGTGTGCAGCGCGATTCTAGGTCGCCTGTGTCTAATAGCGTTCGGAGCCGTCACTTCAATATCGTACTTCAAGATGAAATTCTCAACAACATGCGGTATTGTCAAAGTGTTGGACGACCAGGTCACTAGGAGGATGTGCTACATGTCCCAGATCACTTCAAGTGGTAGCATAAAAGCGGTAGGAGAGCTTGACCATTGAGATGAAGCAACCTTACAACAAGCGCAGTCTAATAAAGTAACCGATCTAATCCCATTGAATCTGGAGGACCCGGAGAGGTGTATATAGATCGGGGGCTCACTCACTGGGACACTGTACGACGAGTTGGTCATGTTCTTACTACAGAACGTTGACGTTTTTGCATGGACCACCGCTAGCATGTTTAAAATTTTGCCCAGAGTAATGGTCCACAAGTTGGATCTCGATCACAACTGCAAGACCGTCAGGTAGAAGTAGAGGAACCACTACGTGAAAAAGTTAATCACCATCTGAAAAGAGGTGAAAAAGTTGTTGGACGCCGGCTTCATCAAAAAGGTCTAATACCCAGATTGGCTCTTCAACGTTATCCTGATAAAAAAAAAGTAATGAAAAATGGTGAATATGCATTGCTTTCACCGACGTTAATAAAGCCAGCCGAAAAGCTAGCTTCTATTTACCCAAGATCGACCTGTTGGTGGACTCAACATTTAAATACGAGCTGCTGAACTTCATTGACGCGTACTTGGGATATAACCAAATCCGAATGAGCCAAAAGGACGAAGAGTATACTTCGTTCATGACAGACCAAAGCACTTATAGCTATAAAGTGATACCCTCTGGTCTAAAGAACGCTGGTTCCACTTACCAACGGCTCATAAATAAGATATTCGAAAAGCAGATTGGCCGCAATATGGTGGTGTACATCGACGACATGCTTATCAAGAGCAGAACCACCAACGACCATATTCACGATCTGGTTGAGTCCTTCGAGGTGCTTCGCACACACCAAATGAAGCTGAATCCTTCTAAGTGCGTCTTTGGAGTATCTTAGGTTTCATCGTCTCTCAATAAGGGATCGAGGAAAACCCGGAGAAGATCAAGGCCCTCACGGATATGACTCCGCCATGGAGTGTTTAATATGTACAAAGGCTAACCAAATGACTGGCAGCCTTATCCTGTTTCTTGGCCAAGTCAGGGGACAATTATCAGCCTTTCTTCAAAGCTCTGAGAGGGACAAAAGCAAACGGATTTTAGTGGATTGTAGAATGTTAGGCAGCCTTCGACGAATTGAAACAGTACCTGGCCAATCCGCCGTTGCTGATGTCACCCAAGGACGGAGAGAAGTTGTATATCTACCTAACAGTATCGGAGGTAGCTCTTAGCTCTGTCCTCCTACGCCAAGACTCCGATTCTCAGCGGCTGGTCTATTATGTGAGCAAGATGTTGACCGGCGCAGAGACGCGTAACCCATGCGTAGAGAAGTTGGCCTTGGCACTTGTCTTCTCCTCCCGAAAGCTAAGGCCTTACTTCCTGGCTCATCGCGTGGTAGTCCTAATCGGCGAGCCTCTGAAGAGTATTCTGCGAAAACCTAATATTTTTGGGTAGTTGGTAAAGTAGGTTATTGAATTGGAAGAGTTCGACATTGAATTCTGACCCAAACCAGCCATCAAAGGGCAAGCTCTGAATGACTTTATCATCAAAACTATGACACCAATTCCTGATAAACAACTTGTTGAGAACGCAATACTACATGGGGAAGAACCAAAATAGGTTCTCAATATAGACGAATCATCTACAGACTCAGGTAGCAGTGCCGAAGTGGTCTTGAGGACTCCTGATGGGTTTGAGGTAAAGTACTCCATTAGAGTCAACTTCCCAACCACTAATAATGTTGTTGAATACGAAATCCAATTAGCTGGGCTAAGACTAGAAAAATAGTGCTCCACTAGATGACTGACCGTCTACACCAACCCTAAGCTAGTCGTTAACCAGGTAGACGGGAGTTTCGAGGCATGTAACCCTCACATAGCCAAATATTTGACCAAGGTAAAGGAAGTCAGCCAGAGATTTAACAAGGTGACGCTGGTCCACGTTCCCCAAACTGAGAAATGAAAGACCGACCAACTCGTTAAGGCAGCGGCCGAAAACCCAGAACAATACTCGATGGACAAGTAGAAGGTCCTGTGCACTCCCAGCACTGAGGAATAGGAAGCAATACGAATCTCTGATACGAAAAGTTAGATGACGCCTTACCAGAGATACCTAGCAAACGGAACACTGCGAGACAATGCAGACGAAACTAAACAGATCAAGAAGATGGCCGGCTGGTATACCATGGACGACGGATGGTTATATCGCTGTAGTTATTGGATTCCATACCTCAGGCACTTAACTCTTGAGGAGACAGACTACTCCTTGAGCGAAATCTATATTAGAACTTGCGGGTCACACATCGGTGGTAAAAACCTAGCGTTCAAAATCATGTACTAGGGATATTACTAGCCAATGATGAAAAAAGATGCCCTCAAATTCATGAAAAAATATGAAAATAGCCAGCTCCACGGTAATCTTCACCATCAGCCGCCCGCTGAGTTGAGGACTCTTCAGGCTCCTTAGCCTTTTGCGCAATGGGGGCTTGATATTCTTAGCCAATTTTTCATTGCTACTAGGCAAAGAAAATTTATCATCACGGACATCAACTACTTCACCAAGTGTGTCGAAGCCACCCCGCTAGCCAAGATCCCCGAGCACAATACTTTAAAATTTGTTTGTCAGAGTATAATCAGCATATTTGGTGTTCTCGAGATCATAGCTACAGACAACAGAACCCAATTCTCCGAAAAATACTTCACTAAGTATTGTACTAATCTAAACATCAGACTGGTCCACATTTCATTGGCATATCCATAACCCAATGGACAAGTGGATGTCACAAACCGCATGCTACTGCACAGTCTGAAAATCAAGTTGAAGGATATAGGGGGCTCATAGGTCAACGAACTATCCTCCGTCCTATGGTCTTACCAAACGATTCCAAAGGAACTGACTCGTGAGATCCTTTCAGTCTCTGCTACGGGACTGAAACAATAATTTTGATTAAGATTAGGCTTCCAAGTCTTAGGGTTGAGTTCTTCAACCCGCAAGGTAACTTCCAGAAAATTTGAGAACTCCTAAACTTGTTAAAGAAAGCCCACGACGCTGCCAGACTGGGGACAGCGGCCTATCAACAACGAGTCACACGTTATTATAATAAAAAGGTAAAAGCATGGCACTTCAGAGTCACGGATTTGGTCTTATGAAGTATCAAAATTACGGGCAGATCACCAATCGGAATAAACTGTTTCCAAATTGGGAAGGCCCTTTTCTAGTATCCACTGTTCTGCGGAACGGAACATACAAACTCTGAACCCAAAATGAAAAGTTGATTCTGCGGACATGGAACGCGGTCCACCTCAAGCGCTACTTCCAGTAAGGGCACACGTAGGTTATCCATATATATGCTTGCACATGTTGTTTATCATTAATAAAAGAACATATTTTTTCTTTCTTATTTGCACCGTCTTTTTTTCTTTCCATATGCATGTATGTTTACTTGTAGTGTTACACGACCTAGACTGCCCCTAAATCAAGCAGATTTTCACCCGCTCGTAACTAAACTCTGGTTATTCAGGCGACCCATAAGCGATCATAATTAAACCGTGGTCATCCAGACGGCCCATAAATGGTCAAAGCTAAACCCTGAATTTTCAGGCGGTCCATAAGCGATCGTAATAAAACCCTGGTCATCCAAACTATCTATTAACAGTCAAATTAAACCTTTGTCATCTAAGTGGCCCACTCGCAATCAAAATCTTAGGGGGTTTAAACAACACACGTGACGACATCCTATTCAAAGAGATAGCGTGACAGTCAACGATGGTCCACATGAGCAAAAGTGCTCCGTTCAAAAGGCGGCCGCCCAAGTTCACACTTAGGCAACGCCACTAAGCCTCTACTCATGTATAAGTATAAAACAGGTTTGACCCGACATCAGGATTCACCTCAATGTCTTCTCTAGTATTTAAGTCCATCAGAGAACGCCACAAATGTGACAAGGAAGACGGATGGCCAACTTGCATGTAACGGACCAAGTCGGCAGGCCAACATAGCGACAAGTAATTAAAAAATGACGACAAAGGCGAGAACGCAAAATATTAGTAAAATGCTTATTTTATTGATTAAATCTGTACAATTACAACAATTTTAAAAAAATAAATAGTATAAAATTTACAGATGAGCAGAGCTTCCAGGAGGAGGAGGTGGTGGCCCCTAACCACTCCAGGACTGTCTCACAAGGCTCTCACAACGCTGGACAGAATTGTTTGATGGGTCAACCAACAGTGCAATGCGTCAGCAAAGGTTGACACCTTCCCACAACCGTGCCACCAGCATATCGAAGACCTCATGGGGGCGTATACGAGTACTCAACTTGTTCTCTAGTGATGTCATCTGTCCCGCGAGTTGGTCGATACGCCTCACCGCCCGGTCATTTTCCTCTCTCAACAGAACGTTCTCCTCTCTTAATCTGGCATTCTCCTCCTCCAGACTTGACAACACAACCTCTCTTAGTAGGACGTTCTCCCCTTTCAGCTTGGCATTCTCTGCTTTAAGACTCGACAACACAAATTGGAGAGTGGCTGTGTCCTCCTGGTGCTCCGCTCTTTGCAACTCCATCTCCTCATCGAACCAAGCAATCTTCTTATCCTGGTCAAAGATCACCAGGTCCCTTTGGCGCAACACCTTGCTAAATGCGCCAATTACTTTCTCCTCCTACAAAAACCAAACATGTTAAGTAACAACAACGTAGGAAAAAAGAGAATGAAAGTTGTGAAGATTTACCTGCCAGACTCGGCCCTCCGACCTCACTAGCTGCTGCGAGACCTAGGCTCTGGCGGCGAAGGACGGGATACGGCAACCTCCTGAACAGACCTAGCAGCGGTCTCCGTCGCAGACTCCTCCAACGACTCTGTCATGGAGTCCTCTGATTCAACAGGCTCTTCGGCGGTTGGCTCCTTTGACGCAGTGTGTGGCTTCAAAATTGGCTCCTGCAGCTCAATCTGTAGCTCCACAACTAGCGGCTCATCAGTTGGCTCCAGCAGATCAACTTGCAGCTCAACGGCTGGCTTTAGCAACTCAACCGATGACTCAGCAAATGGCTCCCATAGCTCAACTCGCAGCTCACCAGCTAGCTCTCGCATTTCAACTGGCAGCTCGAAAGCCTGCTCCTCTAGCTCATGTTGCAGCTCCGACACTGGCTCTACCCACGCAGGCTGTGCCAAGACAACAATACTGCTCGCCTTGGCATGCAACATGGCGTCATACGCCTCTAGAGCCAACTCAACTTCAACTCCTGAGCAGCCACCCACTCCTGCAAGGTGCCCAACTGCCATGTAATCTGGCCTAGAGGAGGATGAAGAAGGTTACGCCGTTGCAACCCTCTTTTGTTTTGGACTGGTGGGAGCAGGGTTAGCAAAAGGTGCGCTGGTGTCACCAATGATCATGGCTTCAGCCTTCCTTTTCCATTGAGAGGCTGCCGGCGGTGGAGTCCTGAACTTTTGGACTGCAGAAGGAGGTCCCCAACGTGCTCTCTTAGCATCCTCTCGATGAACCAAGAGGTCTCTCCTAAACTCATTAGGGTTCTCCCTCACAAGCTCAAACAACTTTTCCATGGCGGCAATCTCTGCCTTCTTCAGCGTCTCGGTGAAAGCCTTCGGAACCTTGCCACAATCTTGAGACAAGGACCAAGTTTCAGCGACGTGGACAAAAAAGAAGCGATTCTTCCAATTCTTCAGTGAGTCATAGATGGCTTGGTTGATCGAAAGGTCTCTAGGGGACAGAGAAATCCGGTCCCCACTCTGTGAAAAGCGAAACATCACACTAAGAGCATCTACTGTCATCATACGGGAGTGATGGCGTAGGAAAATGCATATAGAACAAAGATATCGCATGGCATTAGCGTGGAGCCATGCGACAGGTACCTGGAGAGTAGTAAGGATATCAAACAGCTCCTGAGAAACTGTGAGACAAAACCCACTCCTCAAATGGGCCTTGTAAACAGCGACGTAACCCTCACGAGGAAAGCAAACTCTGTCCAGCTCGCTGGGCATCACCGAGACGATCTGCTGTGAAATATTAAACTCCACATATAACTCTCTAATCTTACCTGGTGTGAGTACAGAAGCGATTTCCATAACAGAAGAGGCCATGGGAATGGAAGCGAGAAGGAGAATGGCTCAATACTTAGAATTTTTTGGAAAGGAAAGTCGAAAGAAAGCGTGAAAAGTTCAAAAAGTAACGAACGAATAACTTAAAGCCATGTGAACACCGGAGAAGGTGATTCGTCTCGTAAACGGGCGCCCATCATTGCTGACACGTGTCATTTTTTAAACGGGTACAATCGAAACAAATCCTCTAGCGCATTAATTATCAGGATTGCAAATTCACCGCATACAGACACGTGGTCAACTTTTGGATTGACAGTTCGGCGGCATGATGGTGTGTCGTTTTAACTCCCACTGTTCTCTAAATTTTGGCCTAGACGGTCAATGAATTTGGTCACGTCTCCTTCAGCAAGTTTTTTAAATTTTTGCCTAAATGGTCAACAAATCCAGTCAATACTTTCTTCAACCAGTTCTCCGAATTTTGGTCTAGATGGTAAACGAATCCGGTCAACGCCTCATTCATCAAGTTCTCCGGATTTGGCCTAAACGGTCAACGAATCCGGTCAACGCTTTCTTTAGCCAGTTATTCGAATTTTAGCCTAGACGGCCAACGAATTCGGTCAACGCCTCTTTCAGCTAGTTCTCCGGATTTTAGCCTAAATGGTCAACGACTCCGATCAACAAACTTCTAAGCCAGTTCTCCAGGCCTTCACCTTACGGCCAGCAGCTGTACGCAACACGATCAACAAATCAAGAATCGTCGTTTGACCACCTCAAGCAGGTAACCCAACCACTCGCATCCCATCTGGAACATACTCGTGGCCTGAGTCCCAGGGAACCAGCATAGGTGACTAGTGATAGGTACGCTAATAGTGGACTGGTCCAAAAATAAGAAACAGCCCAGATCCACAATGGGCCATTAGTGCCTGAACGGTCAACGCTTGCCGTTGACCAATCGAAAAGCCAATTAGTCAAGAGAAGCCCAAGAACAGGACGGCCCGCTTGGATCCAAGACGGTTAACGCTTCTATTGATCAGAATCATGAAAAACGGTCAATACTTCCATTGATCGAAAGAATGACCGGTTGGCCATCCGAAAACTAGGCCTCAAGTGGGCCAAGCCTATTTTGGTCCGCATGATCATCCTCGACCTATAACGGCCTTCTCCCCTAATTTAGCGCCCTTCATAGAAGGGAATCTCAATGGCAACGATCATTAGTAGATTCAACGTGTATCCCTAAAAGAAGACGCTAGAATCCTTTCCCTATTTACTGAAAATCCTAACTATTACAAAATGAAAAAGGAAAGCAATCAATCCAATAGCCGTTACTACCCAAAAAGTTTCATACTGAAAAAGGCAGCAGTCCCAATAGAGTGCGAGAATTAAATCCTTTTGCACAAATAAGACAGCACAAAGCAGCGCTTATAAAGGGCAATAGAGTTCTCACTCTAAGGTATGCCTTCATTCTCCGACAATACACTCAAACGCTTAAACTTACCACTAAAGCTATCTGTAGAAAAGCTCACACGCTTCAAATTGCAAGTGCTCTCTCTCTCTGCCACTACGTTTCCAATGAACACAGTATTTAGAGCCAGCGCTCCCCATGAGCCAACAAAGTTTCTCCCAACGAGAGTACTCACCCATCTCAAACACTTTCTGCATTTTCTTACATTCGTTACTTTCACTTTCTAAATTCGAATACTGTTTATTAATTTGAGCGTCAGAGTATTTTCAATGGGATAGCCTCCTACTATCACCTGACATTTCGTTCATAGTTGTGGTATGTAGAATCCAAACTCAGTAAATGGAGTTAAACTCAGACAACCGACCTGACTCGAATCTGTTCGAAACTTAAATTCAATACACATCAAAGACAAACAAATGTTACACATATACTTTAAATGACTTTTTTAAAGCCTAGAGAAATTAAACTAAACATATACTAATTTTTTCCGTCCGTTTTATAACATCAAAAATACGTTGAATTTGCATTAAGAATTCAAATTAAAGCCTGAAGCTGTAAACTAGTCAAACAGTGGATTTTTACAAAAATACAAAACTGGTACTGAATTATTAAAAAAAATGTTGATTTTAAATAAATTTTATAAATAAATTA
>JAODPA010117984.1:0-18542 GCA_025585075.1 Nepenthes mirabilis
GACTTCGACCTGTCCGTTTGCTTGAGGGTGCGCCACGGACGTGTGCACCAGCTTAATGCGAAGGTCGCGGCAGTACTTCGTGAAACGTTTGCCGGTGAACTAGGTTCCGTTATCGGTTACCACGACCTCAGGGATCCCAAAGCGGCAAACGATGGCTTGACGGAGGAACTCCGTCGCATTTTGTTCTGTGATCTTCGCGAGTGGGACGGCTTCCACCCAATTCGTAAAATAATCGATGCCAGCGATCAAGAATTTTCTTTGTCCAGCTGCCATTGGTAGTGGTCCGAGTATGTCGAGCCCCCATTGTGCGAACGGCCAGGGGGATTGGACATAGTGCAGCTCGGTGTGCGGCTGGTGTGTCATGTTGCCATGGACCTGGCAACTCTCGCACCTGCGGACGAACTCCATAGCGTCTCGCTTCATGGTGGGCCAGTAGAACCCTTGCCGCATGACGTTGAATGCTAGGTTCTTCCCGCCAATGTGTGATCCGCACAGCCCCAAGTGTACTTCTGCAAACGCATAATCAGCCTCCTCCGGCGTGAGGCATTTCAGGAGGGGAGCAGAGTATCCTCGCCTGTATAGTCTCCCATTTAGGACCGTGTACCATCCCGCCATTTTCTTGATTCGCTTGGCTTCGTTGATGTCTTCTGGCAAAGCCTCTTCAGTTAAGAACTTTATATACATAGTCATCCAGTTGTCCCTCGTGCTGACATGAAGGACTTCTTTGTCTTCGGCATCGATGCTGGGCACATTCAGGACTTCCCTGGGCTCCCTTGCGTACTGCTCTACAGTTCTGGCGGCCGCGTCCCGGGCCAGTCGGTCAGCGCGTTCGTTATCCGATCTCGGGATATGCTCGATCTCAAATTGACCGAACTCAGGGATCAGGGCCCTTACTCTCGCCAGGTACCTCACAAGTTGTGGGTTCACGGCTTCGAAGTTCCCCTTCACCTGATTGACCACGAGTTCAGAGTCACTACGTACGACCAACGACCGCGCGGAACACTCCCTCGCCAGTCGTAGGCCCGCAAGGAGGGCTTCATACTCCGCAACGTTGTTTGTGGCCGGGAAGGCCAGAGTAACGGAGTATACGATCTCCATGCCTTCGGGCGTCCTTAGCACGACACCAGCTCCGCTGCCTGCCTGGGTTGATGATCCGTCAACGTTCAGAGTCCACGCAGCCAGATCACCGTCTATCGTTTTCCCTGGATTGCTGTCCTCTTCTTGTGCCGGCGTTGCCGCTTCGACAATAAAGTCCGCCAGAGCCTGCCCTTTCACGGCTGGCCGGGGCCGGAACTCCAGGTCGAACTCCCCTAGCTCGACAGCCCACTTAACCAGTCGGCCGGACGTCTCTGGTTTCTGCAAGATTGATTTCAGCGGCTGGTCCGTTAGCACGATGATCCGGTGAGACTGGAAGTAGGGCCGCAGTTTCCGCGCCGCATAGACAAGCGCGAGCGCCATCTTTTCAGCGTGCGGGTAGCGGGCCTCTACGTCCGTCAGCACCCGGCTTACGTAGTACACCGGCTGTTGCTTGCCTTCGTGCTCCGCAACTAGCACGGAGCTGAGCGCTGATGCCGATGTGGCCAGGTAGAGATAGAGGTCTTCCCCTTCGCGCGGCGAGCTTAATAGCGGCGCGCCGGAGAGGTAAGTCTTCAGTTCCTTGAAGGCTTCGTCGCATTCTTCATTCCATTTGAACCCGTGCGATTTGGTGCCCCTTAGTGCCTTGAAGAAGGGCAAGTACTTTTCAGCAGATTTGGCCAGGAACCGTGAGAGGGCGGCTATCCGCCCTGTCAGCTTCTGGACTTCCTTTATTGTTCGCGGAGGGTTCAAGTCGAGTATTGCTTTGATCTTTTTCGGATTGGCCTCTATGCCCCGTTGGGACACTATGAAGCCTAAGAACTTCCCGGAAGTCACCCCGAATGCGCATTTGACAGGATTGAGCTTCATCCCATGCCGTCGGAGGATCTGGAAGGTCTCATCCAGGTCGTTGACGTGGTGGCTCGCGACTTTGCTTTTCACGAGCATATTGTCGACGTACACCACGTTTCGCCCGATTTGAGTTTCGAACATTTTGTTTACGAGGCGCTGGTACGTTGCGCCTGCATTCTTGAGACCAAAAGGCATCATTTTGTAACAATATGTCCCTTGATCTGTCATGAACGAGGTGTGCTCCTCGTCCTCTGGGTCCATCCGGATCTGATTGTATCCCGAGTATGCGTCCATGAAGCTTAGTAGTTCGTGCCCGGATGTGGAATCCACGAGCTGGTCGATCCTAGGGAGCGGAAAGCTATCTTTGGGGCAGGCCTTATTCACATCCGTGAAGTCGACGCACATCCGCCACTTGCCGCTGCTCTTTTTCACCAGCACGACGTTGGATAGCCACTCCGGGTACTGGACTTCTCTGATGAATCCGGCGTCCAGGAGCCTCTTCACTTCTTCCCTGATGGCGACCAACTTTTCGACGGAGTGGTTCCTCCGCTTCTGCCGGACGGGTTTTCGGCTCGCGTCAAGGCCCAGCTTGTGGACTATGACTTCGGCTGATATCCCGGGCATGTCTACGGGGACCCAGGCAAACACGTCGGAGTTAGCCCTAAGGAAGATAATCAGTCTGTCACGATCTGCAGGTTGAAGGGACCTCCCCACGTTGACGCATCGTTCCGGATTGGAAGGATCGAGCGGGATCGCCTCAGTTTTCTCCCCTGACTGGGCCTGCTGAAGCGACGTCTCGTCGCGGAGGTCCAGATCTTCACTTGGTTTGCATGGCGCCACGGGATTGATTTGGGACAGGTAGCATGTCCATCCCATCTCTTGGTCTCCAAGAACTTCTCCCACGCCCCAAGGGGTGGAAAATTTCACCTTCAGGTGCGGAATGGACGTGACGGTTTCGAAGGCTGTCAAGAATGGTCTGCCGAATATGGCGTTGTAGACGGATGGGAGGTCGACGACGAGGAACGCCAACTCGCGCGTCATGGAGCGCGGGTGGGTCCCCATCGTGACTTCCAGTCGCACTATCCCTTGTACTGGAACTGGCTCGTTGTCCAAGCCGTACAATGGTCCGTTTGCGGCCTTCATTTGGTTCCGTTTTAGTCCAAGTTTAATGAATGCAGTGAGATACAGCAAATTCTGCGAACTTCCATTATCAATGAAGACCCGTTTCAGTTGGTAGTCATCACCACCAGCTGAAACAAGGGCCGATACAACAAGGGGGTCAGTGTGGGGAGAGGTTACATGAGCCATGTCGTCGCTACTAAAGCTAATGACATCATTCCTACTCCCTATCTTCGCCCGCTTGTTGCTGGAAGTCGTCTCCGGCTGTCCGCGCCTGGCGCTCGCGGCGTCGGCGGAAGAGATCATGTGGACTACGCCGGCAGCTGTGCGGGCTCTCGGAGGCTCGCTGGGTTCACCGTCGGAGGGAGCAGGCTCCTGACCCGAACTCTTCACGAACCGCTTCAAGTGTCCGCGCCGGATCAGTTCTTCAATTTCCTGCTGCAGGGTGCGGCAGTTCTCAGTCGAGTGCCCCAGGCAGCGGTGGTACTGGCAGTACTTTGTCTGGTCGCTGCCGCTGGGACCCTTGGGCATTTTTGGCCACTTGAAGAATTTTTCATCCTGAATCTGCATCAGGATGTTTGCGCGGCTGTCGTTTAGAGGGGTGAGAGAGGTCCTGCTGTAATCCCTTTTGGGCCCCGGCGGGGGCCGCTGCTGCTTTCGGCGCTCCGAGAAGCGCTGGCTGTCGCTGTCCCTCTTTCTCCCTCCTGAAGCTCGAGGGGCTTCCGGGGGCTGGTCCACTCGCTCGGGGCGCTTCGCCTCATTGGCCGTGATGTACGCCCGAACGATGGTCTCAGCCTCCCGGAAGGTCTGAGGGCGCTGGTGCGACAGGTGCTTGAAGAATTCCCCCGCCGCCAGAGTGGCGACGAAGGCGTTGAGTTTCAGCTCGTCGGAGAGGTGCGGGATCCGTCTTGCCTCAGTGATGAAACGGTCCAGAAACCGCTTCAGGCTTTCATCTTGCCTTTGTCGGAGACGGACCAGGTGCCAGGGTTGTCTCTCCTCCCTTCTGCTGGAGGCAAACTGGCTCAGGAAGCTGTCAGCAAGCTCGTCGAACGAGCGTATGGAGTTCGGGGGGAGGCCGTGGAACCAGAGCAGCGCGTCACCCCTAAGGGTGACGGGGAAGCACTGGCACATCAGGGCCTCGCTCGCCCCTTGTAGAGAGAGGTGGGTGCGGAAGCAGTTGAGGTGGTCCATCGGGTCCTTGCTTCCGTCGTATCCCTCCAGGACCGGCATTTTGAACTTGCTCGGCAACGGCTGCGTCCGCAAGTCCATGGCAAAGGACGATCTACGGAGGTCGGCGGAGGAGGGCGTGGGTTTATCCTTATGCAGGGTGTCCCATAATACCTTGACTTTCTCCTCCATCGAAGGGTTCGTAGAGCCTCTTCGCGCATTGAGGACATCACGGAGCTCCGTATTGCCCTGGGGGTTCGTCTGAGCTCGTCGGGGGTGGCGGCTCTCCGCCTGGGAGGCGCGTCCGCCGTTGGAGCCTGCGGTGGGTGGCCTCCTGTTGCCACGCGAGTTACGGGGGTTGCGGCCTTCGGGGCTGTCCTCCCTGTCGTCGTCGGCGGGATGGCTTTCCGCCTCGTTCTGGCCATCTTCACTTGGTGCAGCCTGGGCTGCTGCGCGGTCGAGTCGGTTGGCTCGCCTCCTGCGGGCGGCCTCTCGACGCCTTTCTCTCTTGGAGGTGGAGGCCTGAGCCACTGGAGGAGCTGCCCCGGGCCAGGCAGTCCCAGTGTTTGCGCACACGGAGAGGAGGATCTCCTTCAGTGTATCTATGTCCGCGGCCAGGCGGCGGACGTCAGGCTCCGGTTGATTGTTTGCTTGGTTCCCTGCGGGGGGAACCTCGTCTTGGGCGGTGACTTCCACCGCAGGAGCACTAGCTTGCACTCGGGTGTTCACCATTCTCCGTTGTTCAGTAGTTGGATGGGAAAGAGACACTTGGCTTTCTGTCAGTTTTCCATAGACGGTGCCAATGTTGCGTCCCGGGCCCAAGGTTGTCGTACGGATTAGGGAGCTTTCGGATTCCTAAGCGCGCGGGGGCTCCGGAAGAAGTGTCCGGTCTCCGTCTCTCAGAACCTGGACCTGCACAACACAAACAGTAAACAAGAGGTGAAGGGTCCGACAGGATTTCTCCCACCGAGGCCGCTCTGACGCTCATGTCAGCAAATTCCCGCAATAAACGGAAATCGCGCACGCTAAATGGGTGCACGGAGAAATGCTGTGAAGCGAAAGAGGTGCTTGTGCGGTGATATGGAGAAATGCAATGAGCAGGTGATGGAAGGCCTGGCTTCCTTGATGCACTGCGATGAGTGTCTGACTTTCCCGGTTGACGGGTTGAGAAGAAGGAAAGCGATTTGGTTGAATCCGTTGAAAGGATTGGAGCTTTTAGAAGCTGAGCAAGAGAGTTCGAAACCAGAGTCGGATCGAAGTTCGGAATTGCGGAATCGGAATCCTTTTCTCTATGGGGGTGAGGGCTCTTATATGCTTCCCCCTGTTTGGACTCTTGGGCGCCAAAACGCCCGTTGCTTGGGTCATCGCGCCGCTGGTCGCTGTCATGGACAGCCGGTCACGCTAGCTGTCCTGTTACCGTGCTTGGCACGCTGCTGAGCGTTGTTGACCATGCCCGATTTTCCCGGAGTGGGGATTGGTTGGCCACCTGCAGACGGCAGCAGGTGGCGTTGGCATGGCGCCAACCATACCCCTATTGGCTAGCCTTTCCGCCTTTTCCGCCTGTTCCCGGTGACGCATTTAATGCGTTGCAGGTTTCCGTTGGCTTCCGCCAGCATGGCTTCGCGCCTCTTTCCCGTTGGACTGGGCTGGTCACTTCACGTGGGCTTCTGGCTTCCTTATGGGCCGCGACCTGCTTCGTGGGCCTGGTCCTGTCTCATGGGCCAAGACATGGGACCCAACATTAATTTAAAATGACGATTGAGAGGTAAATTAGCTATAAAATAACAACTACAAAATAAACTTTAAATTACTACAACTTGCATGCCAAAATCCCCACATAGATTAGTCGTGGACGCACAACACATCTATTTTGGATAATTACATCTTTTCTTCTTTTAATTTCTTAATGTTTATGTCTATTTGCATAACTTTTAAAATAACACGGCAATTAGGATCACTTTATTTGGATAATCACACTAATTCAAACAATAACATTAGTTTAGGCTCCTTTTAATTTAAGAAGATATAACACTACATATATAAAAGAACATAGGATTAGAAGAAAGCACAATTTCTTGTTAGAATTGAAATAAAAAAAAAACAAAAAAAACAAAGATAATTTTTTTGAATATCTCTAATATTTTTTTGGAAGCAAATTCTGTCTTCCCGTCGGTCCATTTGGGTTTACAAAGGTAATTTCATTGGCGGGGTAATGATTGTTGATTGGTATTATAAGGTAGGAAGGAATTTATATTTTTAAATAAAAAGTAAAAAATAAAATACATTTTAGCAGAAAATGAGGTGGGAAACCAATTATGATGCGAATAAATATTAAATTAATCAATTTGCATGGAAAAAAAAAATTTAAATACAACTCTAACCCACATCAAACACGAGTCAAATAAATAAATAAATAAATAAAAGGCTGACTATACTATCCTTACACATCGCCCCCCACTTGGTCCTAGCTTTATTGTCTTTCCACGTATAGAGATTTCTTATCATCCAAACAGTTAAAATTGAATAGTAAAAATAAATAATGAAGATTAAAATAGATCACTAATAGCATAAAATAAGTCTCAACCCTCTCTATCTTTTTATTCCTCCATCTTAGCTTTTAAGATGACAAGTGAGCTCTATTTGTGGATAAACCATAATAGATTCAGCTTGTTTCACACTGTTCAATTGAAAAAGGACCAAAAAGGATGGCCAGACAGCAAAATCTCATCTACAAATGCCAGAATTATAAGATGCCTCATCTACTAGACGTTACAAATTTCTTTAAATAAATATTGAAAATTGCGCCTGTCTACTTACCAAAGAAAAAAGAGAGAATTTCCCTGCCTCAGTGATACGGGTGTATTCGTGTAAGCTCTGCATTTTATACATCTGCGAAAATCATGTCAGGACTGGAAAAATTCCGAGCTACATTCATAACTTAATTGAAAAAAATGGATGAATTTGGTAGATTCTAACAAGAAGGCCCCCTTGTTAGTTCATCAGATGAAGCAGAACAGCATCGTTATATTTCAATTGGTATAGCAGCATACCTCTGGGGCTTTAGCAACGATCATTCTTACTTCTACTTAATGAGTATTTGGTTTTAAATCTTGGGAGAGAGGATCACTATTTGAAACGGCTGTGACTGCACTGAACGTTGAAGGACTGCCGTGTGAAGGCTGGAGGATGGTTTTTATGACGCCATTGATAATGGGATCTTGTTGATCCCCATTATCTGTCCCAGATTTGGAAGTGCCATTGTCGATGGATTCTTTGTCATTGATAGATTCTGATCTTACAAGGGAAGAACACTTTGTTTCTGTAAGAAGAAGAAAAAAAAAATTTTCATGTTAGAAACAGATTGACGTACAGCAGCATCAACAGCTTTTCCAGGCATTTTTCTTGACCAGCTGTGAATAGAGATTGCTGTAAATTGTAAGAGGGTTCTTCCTTAATTCAAATACGAAAGAAGGCACCAGCTGCTCTAATACTCAGTACCCACAAGTACTTGCAAATATGCAGAATTCAAGATTTTTCAAAGACTTAACCTAATCATATGCAGTATGTAATCTAAAATGGAGCCTTGGTGTAATAGTAAAGTCGCCGTCAGGTAGTTACATGTTTGAGTCATGAAAACGGTCCTTTGTATAATACAATATAAGACCACGTATGACAGACTCCGAGTAGTTGATCCTTTCCTGTGTCCCACACATAGCTGGAGTTTTGTGCATCGAATTACCTTTTCATATTCATTAAGCAACCCCCCCCCCCTCCCCCTTTAAAAGAATTGTTGATCAAGGAATGGAAGGGGAGTGCTGGATGTGGGAGTTCATTTCCTTGATTGGGAGGAAATGGGAGGAGAGGAGAGGGATACATCTTCACCTTGTTTGCCATGGAAGGAGAGGGAAAGGAAGGTAATGGAGAATTTATGCGTTCAATTCTTTGTTTGGGACTAAGCAGTATTGACATTGACATGAGACATTGGCATAATAATGACATTGACATGTTATAAAGGCACAATATACTGGTTAACTAAAACTCATAATTTATTGATAGATATGAGCACATAAATGATAAGTAATATTACTTCATACTAAAATATTAATAAAAAATGCATGTTTATCATTTCCTCCACAAAAAAAAAAAAAAAAAAAAAAGCCATAGCAAGAGAACTGTCTTGCAGGAATATTTATCTAGCCTGAACCTAAGATGAACTCAATACTTCAATGGAGATATCCCAAAATCTCTTCTAAAATGAGACAGCATACCTTTTATTTCTCCAAAGGTAATGAGCTTGTTAAGACAATCCCGAAACTTGGTTAACACAATTCTTTCCTGCTCTGCATAGACCTCAGTGATGCCTTGCTCAGGCAACTGCAAGGCCGTGGCACAGCCATGACCAGCCAACCCTCTAGGGGAATCAGCTGCGAACATTGTGTCTTGTTCATCACACATCAATGCTAGAGTTCCAGGAGACATTGGTCTCACTTTTGATCCATCAGCACCATCTGAATCATCAGGACCTCTTTTATCATCTGGGTTCCTGCTTGAACAGCCAGCAGCAGCAGCAGTTTTTGCTACATTCTTTTCTTTTTCACCATGCATTGTGTCTTGCCTTGATGATGAAGGAGAGCCATTTTCTGGAAGCAGTTCAAAGAATCAGAGACAATGAGTGACTAGCTAAATGGTACAAATGAAAAAAATGGCATGTCAAATTCATTATGACATCAAACTCAAGAGAAGTAAAGCTATAGATATAGGTGTTTTGATTAAGTTTATACACTACTACATAATTTTATATGGCTGAAAATTTTGTCTATGCATGCAAGATAAGGTGTCAGGTGGCTATTCCTCCAATTTTCATGAATGTCGTTTATGTTCATGTTTCCAATTAGATCATGTTTCCAATTAGACGTTTTATACTCTTACTATTTTGGCACTTGATACATCAAACCACTTGAACTGACTGAATTGGATGACTTGTGTAATTAGAAAACCAAACCAACATGGGGTCCAGGCCACTGCTCAACTGGTCAGATTGATCCAGCCAAGGTATGATAACTATGCTTTAAAATCGAGGAGTTTCATTCCATGGCCTGATCATATTCAAAAAGAAAGCAATTGAATTTGAAGCATTCTTATACTCAATGTGCTGTTTACATTCCAGCTTCTTGGCATCATATCTCTCCATTGATACTGATCAGGTGACCTTTTTGTTGACAAATGTGGAATAGCATCGTTGAATGCAATATGAAGTTTGGAGCAATTCTACTAAATTTGCTTAATCAAGGACAACCGCAAATTTGTATCTATCACATTTACATATTATGAAATCCACAAGTAGTTTACACAGTGAAGAAAACAGTCTCAAATGCTAAATATATAAACAAGATCACGTGGGAAAGGTGAATCAAGAGGTGTATCTTATTTTGGACCTCCTGGTGTTCAGTAGCCCCAAATTTGTGAAAGCTTCAATACCTAAGCACAGGAAAGTCATCGTTCTATGGATGAGACCGAAGTGGCAGAGGAGAGAGCACTGACCATATGTGACAACACAGTTTTGATTACTATAAGAGGGTGACTCTATTGTCTTTTCCATGATTTCAACCATGGAACAGGTATGAAGCTCAAGTCAGTGCCCCAAAAAATCAATATCATTTGATTTCAGCAACATATAATTCCAAGAAACTCCATTCTAAATGGCTGTTAACAGGCATTTACGTCAACTGTACACCTTTTCTGGAGACCATTTATCATCTTACACTGACATTTCAGGAGAAAATTGAATTTGCTATACACAATTAACATTGAGGTAGGATTAGTTCTACACAGGACTAATAAAATTTCCAACATTGCTGAAGTGGGTTATGCCCAATCCATCATATTTTGGGTGAATGCAGAAGTCCAGGTACATCTTCAAAGGTGACAAGCATCAAGATACATACTTAAACCAATAACGAACAAGAGGATATTGGATGTCATAGCCTTAGACCTTTCTACCCCGGGAAAAAATTCACGTTGTCCACCTTGATGATAGAAAGCCATGTAGTCATACATTCACAAACCCAACTCATTAACTGATTTTGAAGAAAACAATTCACAGCATCACATCCTTGAGGTGATGAAATAAGCCTTGCTCAAGTTGCGCCATATGTAATGAGATTGTTCAGGAGACATGTCCAAGCCCACTGAAGAACTCCATTTTTCAAAGCTCATGAAATGCTATATGTTTTGGATTATACATTTTTGAATTTTTCAGACTTACTTCTCTTTTAGCAGTCAGCTAATTGATCATTGTTGGTATTCCCACCATAACTAGCAATTTTTGCTTAAAGCATGAGTGGTACAGATTTGCTGCTTCAAATCTACAATTGCACCCCATAGTGGGATATTTCTTAAACAAATATTGTCTCCTGTAAAATCATTGTCCATGGCCTAAAATTCAATGGTCTACTATTGTAAAACCACGGTTGCTTTCTATTACACAATTTACTTCATCCTCTAATTTGTGCTGAAGATAAATTTCCCGAGAGCTTTAGTATGCGCCTTTGGTGGAGAGATGTGCTTCCACACAGCTTTCACAAAGCCTTCTGTGGCATAATAGTTCGGTTTAACACCTAAATACCACACTAACAAGAACGTTTTCCCACATCTCCAACCTCCAATAAAGCATTGAGTGCTTCCCCAATTAACATCAAACATTGGCATCATATACAACACGGTGCAAAAATTTAAGATCCAAGCCTTGCGTCTCAACTCTGTTATCAGCAAATAAGCTAACCCTTCCCTCGTATTTCTGCAGTATCAGCTGCAATCAAGGGCTTTGCTGGCTCTTCATATTCTTCAGCGCATTTAAGCTCCTTCTAACTAGATCAGGTCTCATTAAACTTCACAGCCTTGTTCACCACCATCAGTGTTCAAACTTAGCAATCTCCAGGCTCCGGGCAGCAATATCTCTTGCAATAGTGGTCCAATTCAAAACCTCATGAGTTATAGAGGATGATCTGGGCAAAATTCATCGAGATCTCGAGATTCCAACCACAATTAACCAACACCATACTCTTATTAATTATAACAAACCATATTCATCCTCTCAAAAAAAAAAAAAAACTCTGCTTCACCATCAATAAATAGAGATTGTGAATACTTATCTGGAAAAGACTAGTGCAGGGATATGCAGCTGTAAGCAAAAACATTGATATACAGGTCATTCAAGAGCATGAATCATTTAATAAAACCAAATCAGAAAATACCTGCAAATGTCTTAGCAGCTTCTTCTGATAACACCACCAAAACTGAGCATAGCTCCTTTACATCTTGGGGTTGGATGATGTCAGCTAAGAGAGACCTTCAGCCATGATTAACAGGTTAGATTAGCAACTACTTTACAACATATGGATTTTGTAGCGGACCCCTAAACTACATGCTTTGAACCACGTCCTTATTTATTTATAGGATATTTCAAGGCAATTCTTGATACATCAATATGAAGTAGAAAAATAAAGCATATATACCTGTATGTGAACTTTGAAGACCCCAGCACACTAGAGTTAGCAGCTCGGGCTACAGAAGCTGGAGACATCGAAGCGGTGGGTCCTGACGGTTTGACATGGTTCACCTGATGAGCGTAGGGTACTAAGTAATTAACATCAAGTACTAATTTCCTAGAATCAAAACTAGTCTAAGGGGATGCTCTGAAATGCCAAGTTTCAGGTAAGGGAAAACTCCCTGATGTCAATCAACAGCCATCAATAAAACTCACTCAGCAACTAAGTCAATCAGAATTGGATTTTACCTGGTGGAATTGTGCAAGTGGATCCTTGGCTGTTGCCCCAAAAAAGAGCTCTTGCCCTTTTCTTTTCTTGGATACTGGAGTAGATATGAATCCAGATGATCCAATAGCTCCAGTAAAAGCAGCATTGGCTGCCTGCTGAATGTAAGCTATGCTGTTGGCATGGTCTCCATGGAAGAGAGCCTGACGTTCTTCACTTCCCTCAAAGTTCTTGCAGTCTATACACTTGCAATTGTCAGAGCATAGGATATTGGCTTGAAAGCACTCACAGTACTTTTTAAGGCACCCTGATTTCTTGCAATGGCATCCTTTGTTGTGCTTTCCCACCACAACTTCCCCCACATCCTCCTACAAGAAATATGGTGTCGGAATGAGGCACAATTGAGACACAATGATTATAAATATGAATTGTAGTCACCAAGAAGTTTCTGCCTTAGTATTCTTACTGGGAAACCGTCATACTTTCTATCCCTGTATACATTAGATATATAATGGCATGATATGTAGTCTTACATCCAAATAAAGTTAAGAATTTTTGTATCCACTAACTCGGAATGATATACATTCCCACTATTTTGTCCAGATTCAATGAATTGATAATGGCATGCTAAGCAGTTCCAACCTCATAAGTTAGGATTTGATACGCTTTATCTCATATTAAAAGCAAGGTTTTTTAAAGTTGTTTAAGAGGCATAAATTCTTCTGTTGTGTTATGTGAATTATCAACGATATACAAAAGTTATATAACACAAAGAAAAACAAAATTGATTGCACATTTCCAGCAGTTACTCCTAACGTGCAGCAAAAATGACAACAGCAAAGGACTACACTAGAACAATACGGAGAAGCTTTGATCTCAAATAACACCTTAATTTTTCTGTCCTCCTATGTACCAAAAATAAGATCACATTAAAATATGCTAAAAAAAGGAAATTCAAAAGGAGACATTATGGATTGTCCAAGTAATCTAGTTCTCCAAGATGGTTCATTTAATAGTTGTTGAAACACACCCAACCCAACAGTTAGTGATATGCAAATGGATAATAACACAATATAGAGACATTCAGAAGCAATGTTACTATATTTGAGGAAACCCTGCATACTCTGCTGTCGCGATTTCCATGTGGACTGCTAGCAATTTTTGGCCTGAATGCATTTGGGTTACGCTCTAAGGTTGCTTCAACAGCTTCCCGCCGAGCAGGTTCATTCTCAACATTGTTGCAACAATTGACACAATTGCATCCATCACAGTATATCCCAGATGCAAAGCACTCACAATACCTGAGGAACACAATGTTAATATCAATAGCCATATTTAGAAAATTAGCCAACAATGGCAACAAATACAGATACCTAGAAAGTGGGTCATTGTTAGTAATACCATTAACAGCCATATATTTGTATCTCTTCCATATAATTGTATCTTTTCTATTTCTTTTTTCTCGGGAAATAAAGACTAAAACAATCATTGTCAACAAAAACTAGTTATCTCTTGATTAATTTCTTTTGAAAATTGTGAATTATCCAATTAAAATATTCACATAACATTTTATCCAAAGTTACTTTTAAAACATATAAATTTAACACACAGCATCCTTACAAGTTTGGACATTAAAGCTTGAGGTGCATGGACTATAATATATAATGGTGATGAATGCATGTATTGGGACAACCATTGAAGTCAAACTGGTCGTCATATCATCACAGGCATCACAAAACAACCTCAGATATTTAGTGACTTACTGTATGAAAGCATCAAGGATACTTGTCTCTATTTGTACACCTGTGCATGTGTGTGCTATTGCTGTGTGTGACAGAGAGACAGATCAAAATCAAGCTACAGAAAAATGTATGATTTTGCTTTCCATGTGTGGAATTTTTGGAAAGTTCTAGCTAGCTTAGCTGGTAAAGAGTTAGCAGGATGTAGATGATAATTGCGCTATCGGCTACCATGGCCTACACAATTGAACTCTGTTGATGCAGAACCACAGTGGGTACAGATCTTGAAAAATAATCTCGTCACTCGCCATGATGGGTGTGGATAGGGAAAGAGATAAGAAGAAAAAGAAGACAACAATAGGGAAAAAAAAAAGTGCCTTCAAAGAGAGACAGTAGAATTATCAAGATTGCAGCAATGCCAGGATTGATGAGAACAAAAATGCTAATATTGGTAACACATACTGAAATTTAAAACTAGAAATTGCATGACTACAATATGATCAAGGATGCTGAATAATTAATCAATTAAATATAAATGCAAATTAGCTGAATCAATAGATATCACATTACATGGCACAGTGGAAGTTGGCATTTCCAATTCTAGCTCAAGGTAATAGAAGTTGTACAACTGATACGCAGCACACCTTCCAACTTGAGCTGTACTCTCACCTCTAGATCAGTCAAACCAAAGATTATACATTTTCATCCACCGCATGTTCCAAAAAAGATGATAGTTTTACCTGAGGATTGGCCCAAACTATTGGGTTGTGGTTAGGCTAAAGAAACCATATCAGGCTCATAGCTGTATGGGCTTGGGAAAGGCCATGGACAAACATAATAATGTTCGGTATCACTTATGGCCATTTTTGCATCATATATGCTACTTGCAATATTTTGTTCTTTTCTCGTAAATATTTTACATGACATCTAAATTCCAAAATGAATAGACCAATGGGCTTTCAATCCAATTTGGCATATTATTTATACTTCAACATAATATAATTATTCTATTGAATTGCCTTTTTAATTACAAAGACAAATAAACAATAATCAGAAAGAAATCTTGACTTAAGGACCATTCTTACTATCATATAGTGCTCTCATTCATCAACACATCATTATGGAAGCAGTTCCAGCTTTTTGGTTTGTCACACTTTTTCCCCTTCAGTGGACTCTTCCTGCCAACTGAAATTGACAAAAATGATCGTGACATCTTTTTACATCCTATTCAGTCTCAGTATATCTCTGAAAGATTTAGACTTGTCATTCTTTTTCCACAACTTAGCTTATACCATTACAGGTATATGACAGATATACTTCATTACTTCAGAGATCGGCATGTCCCCAAGTGTAGATTAAAATTCGTGTTGAAACATGCCCCATGACCGTTATGAGACAGCCGCAGAGCCATGGTGACCCTTATGCTTTGCTGATGATACTGCAGTGACACTACAACACTGCATCACCAGGATTTAAAACCAAAAGTCCACGAGCAACTCACGCATCCCAGATTGAGCTCCAGTAGAAGTGGCTGACCTAAGCCTGGTAATGCTACTTTGTCATGTAGTCTTTGAAATGCTTAAACTTAATTGTAATTCAAGGTTCTCATATGAACTTCTTCAGAAAGACTAGATTTCCCCATAGTTAACACATAAGCAAAGGAAGAAACAGACAGAGACAGACAAAATGAATGTATAATCCTCACTTAAGAGCTTATTTGGAAATAGATCATGCTATCCAAAGTGGAAGCACAAACCATTAAAGAACCATTCTTGCATAAATATCTTTTTAGGTGTAACAGGATATTTGCATAATTTTCTTGTTCAATATCTTAAACAGATAGACATGGCTAGGTGGATTAACATAGTTGAAAGAAACCAATAAATTAGCTCAATATTCTGAAGCATATGAGAATGTTTCGGAGTTTATGATAACACTATATCATATAAAGAAAAAAGTGAGCTCACAATTTCAAACAGCGCGAATGTTTGCAGTTGCACTGCTTTTGCCTCTTTGGAGTGCTATCTTTGGCTTCAACACTAGGCCGCAATCGTGCTTTTGGGGATTCTGGTTTTCTGGAGAAGACAAATTGTGTAACAGAAATTCAATTCAAGTTTCTTTCTGCAGTTTTAACATTTGTACTCATATACAGTGAAATATTACATAAATGATACAAAATGTAAGGAATATGAATACTCCAGACGTCTGTGGACACAATCACCATAATGGGGGAAATCAGAAGAATAAAAGAATTAATAATCATATTCTTTTCAAATTTCACACCAAAAGGGCACGGTGTACAAGAATACCCAGACAAAGAAGGCATTAGCTTGACATGACAATGGTAAACTATGGTTGGGAAAACAGATAATTCCATTTCATGTAAAGAACTTAGGCTACTAGCACTTTAGGAGAGAATCATATGTCAGTCTCTGAGAAAGGAATGCCAAAGCTTAAGCAGGCAAATCCCATTCAGAAATGGGTGTGAAGCCATGTTAGCAAAATGCGAACATAGAAAATGTAGCAGTAAAGAAAATGTGCAGGGGAGAAAAGGAAGAAATACTAAAAGGAACTTTAATGCCAGTGAAAGAAATCGGAGAAGGTAAGGGAAGCTCAATAAAATGGTAAAACTTGTGCAGCACAAGAGAATCTGTTGCTATTCATTCATCAATATCAGTGTTAAAGTATGAAAGCATTCCTATACTTTACTTTTGTGTGATCTGTTGATATGGTACCAAAGGTTCCCTGACCGAGTGGAGAGTCACATATTAAGAACCCTTGTTTCTTATAATTATCAATTTGTACTATGTATGGACTAGGGGAAAAAGTTTTTTGATTGAAATAGGAATTAAACAGGACCCCTTAACTCTTAAGGGGTTAATATCTCCCTTATCCTTTCTGGGATTGGATTTTTTGAGTTGGTTAGCCAATGATACATGACCGTAGGTTTGCCTTTACAGCCACTACAATTTCATTCTTCAACCACATTTTAAGTTGAAAAGGCATTGGAATAAAGAGGCTTTCAAGAGCATAAATCCATGTTTAGGCATTCACCTTAGTGATTACATTTTAGAGTTGAGATTTTCCTTGACAAATAGAATTAGGGGGGAAACACAATACTCTTTTTTCACAAAAGAAAACTAAGGAAAGAAGCATCATAATTACTTGATTAAGTAGTACATATTTGTACGCAGAAAATGAATGACAATATGAAAAATACTATCGGTTAACCAAAAAATAGCATAGCGTTTTTAAATCAAATCAATCGTCCTACAGCCTTCCAGAATCCAACTACTGAATCCTAATCCACAATCAGATTAACCCATCCAAGAAATATGATGCACTCCCCGCAAATCGTCTGAAATAACTTGAGTTCCCAGCTCCGAATCGAATGAAATGCAAAAAGATAACAGTTTTACTAAGTTGCAAGAATTCAGATATCCTGATCTCCTTTTTCAATTGGCAATGTGCAATTATTTCCGAGTTAGAGAGAGAATAAATTAATAGAGGAGACGAGAGGTAAACAGAAAGAGGGAGAGGAGAGTACCGTACTTAAACCCTCACACAAAACCGGGTAACTATTCTACCCATCGATCAAACTTTCACCAGACGAACAACTAGAAAAGTAAGCATAAATTAACAATATATAAAAATAGCTTTGGCAAGAACTCACATGATACGCACAGGGGGATGAGCCGTTTGTTGAGGCAATGACATCGTTAGCAACGGCAGCGGTGGAGTTGGAGGTCGAGGTGGAGGCGGATGGTAGTCGTTTTGAGCCTGCAACAGCGATTGGCTCGGAAGGTGAGTTAACGGGGGAGTCTGGGACAGCGGGTGAATCTGGTTAGGTTGCTCCGGCAACACCATACCGGTCGACGAGCCAGAGACCGAAGTAAAATCCAGCTGCCTTGCGAGCTTCCTCGCAGGGAAATCGGCCGTCACCGTCACCGACGCTACTACTACCGTCGTTGGTGGCTCTCGTTGAGGTTCATTTGGAGTGAAATCGCCCCGTCCCTCGCTTCGCTCCATAGCCTCGAATTTTCAAGAAAGCTTCAAACCTCAATTTGAGTTAAACCATGCCAAATTTTCAAATATTACCTCGAAAAATAAAACTCGAATTCAGTTTCTCCGCTCCAATAACCACAAAAAACTAGCAAGGCTGTCCAAAAGTCAACACCTTCTGAATCAAAATACGAATTTGTCGGAAGAATATTATACTTTCAAATCAAAACCAGTAATTTAGCTGCTCAAGATTCACGACACAGACGTTGATAATTGAGGTAAATTCTCGAAAGCTTCGATCTTCAGCTGAAGATAGACAGACAGAGGGACACAGATTAGAGCTGTGATTGTTGCCTGTTGAAGAGAGAGAGAGAGAGTGGACGAGAGCAAATAGCCTTCCTTTTCTCTGCCTCTCGCTCCCTCTCTCAGTCGAGCTTTTGAAATTCAATTACGAAAAATTTTTCGACGGTCGGATTCGCGAGCTAGTCTTATCGGACGGCTTTCAATTGATAAATTGATCAAACGGATAGAATTCATAGATGTTGCGAATGACAATTATTGACCACTAGATTAAGGTAAGATAAGTATAGGGTTTGGATTGCAGCGTGACGGAAGCCTCACTACGAGCTACTCCATCCTCGCAGATCATTACATGATTCTTTGGCCGTACATTTGGCAATAGATGAGTGGATGTCATACCTATTTTCGGTGTGTCCAATCGCACCCGATCATTTCTTATTATAGTAACCAGTAGAAAAATCCTCTCGATATGTTTTTTTTTTTTTTTAAATATATTATTTATTCAATTCATTTTCTG
>JAODPA010117995.1:0-18537 GCA_025585075.1 Nepenthes mirabilis
AACAGCAAGTTTAATGGAAACTCGGTTCTTGGTTCGTGTTCTTTATTGGCCAATCATCAAAAGTCAAAAGTCGTGGAGTTCCACTTGCTGTCCGAGTTACATTTTTCCTTGTTCTTATAGCCTTGGTTCTTTAACTTCAACATTTGAAGTCCATATCATCATATCCAAAAGCCGAAGTTCATTTTTTTTAAGAATCCGAAGTCAATATCCGAAGCTCTTTTAAAAAGGACAGAGTCTTGTTCATTAAATTCCAAAGTTCTTTTTCAAACGGAAAGCCGTAGTTCCGAAGTTCATTTATTACTGCCGGACTTCTTTTATTACAAAGTCGGAGTTCGTTTTTCTTTAGTCAAAGCCGGAGTTCTTTTCTGGAATTCAAAGATCATCAAAATCGGAGTTCTTTATTCATAAAGGATGGAGTACATTTTAACAAAATTTGAAGTTCTTTTTCTTAAAGAGGACGGAGTGTCTTTCTTTTCAACAGGGACGGAGTACCGTTTCTAAAAACGGACGGAGCTCTTTTCTTTTAAACGGACGGAGTGTTTTTCATGGCGGAGCTCTTTTCAAAAGATGGAGTTCTTTTTTTATTAAGTCAGGTTTCAAAGGCCGGAGCTCTTTCTTCAACGAAAGCCGTATTTCAAAATTCGGAGTTCTTTAAAAGCCGAAGTTGTTTTTTTTTCTTCAAGGCCGGAGTTCTTTTCAAAATAAAAGGACGGAGTGCTGCAAAGGACGGAGTTCTTTTTCTAAAAAGGACAGAGTGTTTTTCATCAATTTTTCGGAGTTCTTTCTTTTAAAAGGGACGGAGTGATTTCCTTTTTAAAGGACGGAGTGCATTTCTTCTTAAAAAAAAAAGGACGGAGTGATTTTCTTTCAAAATCCGGAGTTCATTGTCTTAAAATTTCTGAAACTCTAAAATTCGGAGTGACTTTTCTTTTATAAATCCGGAGCTCAAAGGCCGGAATGGCTTTTCTTTAAGAAATCTGGAGTGCTTAAAACTGGAGTGATCTTTCTTAAAATTCGGAGTGATAAAACCGGAGTAACTTTCCTTAAAAATGCGGGGTGCTGAAACCGGAGTGATCTTTTCTTCAAAATTCGGAGTGATAAAATCGGAGTGACTTATAAAAAGGACGGAGCTTCTTTTTGGATGGAGTTCTTTCAAAAGGACGGAGCTCTTTTTGGACGGAGTGCTTTGATAGGGACGGAGCGCCTTATGGACGGACTACCTTAAAAAGGACGGAGCTCTCTTTTCTCAAAGGACGGTGCTCATTTTCTCAAAGGACAGAGCTCGTTTTCTTGAAGGACGGAGTTCATTTTAACACCAGAGCTCTTTTTCTGATGAAGGACGGAGTTCTTTTTGACAAAAAGGCGGACTTCTTTTAATAAGGCGGAGTTCAAAAGCTGGAGTTCTTTATTCGTAAAGGCCGGAGCTACAAATGTCGGAGTTCTTTAAAATCGAGAGTTCTTAAATCTGAAGTTCTTTTTCCATTTAAAATCCGAAGTTCCAAAGGATGGAGTTCTTAATCACTCAAAGTCCGAAGCTTTGTTTCTTAAAGTTAGGAGTCTTTTCATGAGATTATCAGAGTTCATAAAAGTAGACAATCAATTATAAAAATCCAATTTTATGAATCTCATGGTTTCCTTTAAACATGTGAGTACGAACGATAAATCATAAGAACAGAACAAGTATCATACACACATAATTTCAGAAGGATATACATACTAGCGTAGCAAATATGCAGAATCATGAATTTTAAAAACAGGGGTGAGTATTCTTGCCTAAAATGGGATCTATGAACCTTTCACTTGGTTCTGGCTCGAAGTCCTTAACGCTTTCACCTGGTCTTTTGCCTAGCTTACTCTCCTAAGTCACGGGGAGGGCCATACTGGATTTGTAAAATCCGAACTTGGTTATAACCGGACATAATTCTTTATTAAGATTCAGAAACTTGAATTGACGCTTCCGGACTTGATTTCTTCATTTAGAAAACCGGACGTGATCTTCTTAAGAGGAAAATGGGCTTGACGCTTCATGAAGAGAAACCGGACTTGATTCTTTCTTAAGAGGATCGGTCTTGATTTTCATTAAGAAGCCGGACTTGATTTATTTACTCAAGGAGACCGGTTTCTATTTCATCAGAGGCCGGCTGTGATTTTCTTGATACAAAAGGGCCGGTTTCGATATCCATGAGAAGGCCGATTCCAATCTTACCGTCAAAGAGGCCGAATTCGACTTTTACATACAGGGGCCGATTTCGACTCCAGACCTGCCAAGGCCGGTTTCAATGCAGAGGCCGGTTTTGATTTTAAAGCTGGTTCCGATTTCAAGACTGCCAAGGCCGGTTTCAATTTAAAACGTATATGGGCCGTTTTGATTTCGAATCTGCCAAGGCCGGTTTCAATTTAAAACGTGTACAAACCTGCCAATGCCGGTTTCGATGAAAGGGGCTGATTTCAATACCAAGGCCGGTTTTGGTTTTTGATGCACAAAGCCGACTTCGATTTTGAATATGCAAAGGCCGATTCAGATTTTAAACCTACCGAGGCCGGTTTCAATACATAGGCCGGTTTCGATTTAAAACGTGCAAGGGCCAATTCTGATTTTTATGAAGGTAGGCCGGTTCTGATGCAAAGGGGTGAGATTCAGTATGCATGTCATGCAGTGCCCGTTTCAGTTTTTATGTCAGAAACACAAAATGCAGAAGGAAATCATCAGGCGATTAAAATATGAGAGAAACATTACAGAATAGTCGGTCGATGGGAGTGAAGAATACTGGGACATGCAGTTTAAAAAGGAATACACTTGCAATGAACTTAAAAACGGCGTCCAAGGTAACTTGCCTGGGAGCCGGGTTGCCTAATTTCAACGTCCCGAAGCGTTCCTCTTTCCTTCGCACCAGCTGAATTCTCCTTCCCCTCCTTCGCATCGATCGATTTATATAGAGGAAGGAGTTGGTGGGGCAAATCGGGTAGGTCACCTGCCTCGTACTTATTTTCAGGGGCAACGAGGTTGTTTTACCAACTTCCTTTGGTCGCCGCTTCGTCGCTGCTTTGTTGGATTCCAACGAGTTAGGTTTCTCCCACAGTGCACGTGTTTGGCCGAACCTGAGGGGCCGAGCTTCATCGTTGGGCTGGTTTTACTTGAGGGCCGGTTTCAACTGAAGCAAAAAGGGTGAAGCGTAAGGGTTGGGCCGTTTCGTTTTGCATAAGGCGCTTTTCACGCTACTTAAGGGCTAGTTCTGATTTAAGCCCATAGAGCCGATTCCGCTTGACGTAAATAGGGGCAAGACATTTGTAGCTTGGGTTTCACAATATACGGGCCGATCCTCATGGGCCGATTTCATTCCTTTGTGGCGGTTCCGCCTTCTTATGCTGATTTCACATGTTGATGCAAAAGGAGTCAAACCTATTTTAGGTAGTTAAAGTTTTGGATCTCACACTATCGTTGTAGGCCCTATGCGGATTTCTAGGGTGCCTCCAAGCTTTGAGAGAGAGGAGAGGTCTGCCATCACTTCACCAAGTGGCCAAGGCTGTTGAAGGCGTAGAAGCTCGGATGCAAGTCGTGGTTGGAGAGAAGAGCAATTGAGGGCTCGCGCTGCACACTTTGAGGAGGCGTGGGTGGAATCGGAAGTGAGGGCTTCCAAGCTTGCTAGTGCTAACGTTCGGGCTCGAGCCCGCGTGTTGGCTCTCCAGGAGGAGCTTGAGTGGTTGCAGCGACAGCTTGGAACGGAGGTTGTGTGGATGGGGACTGAGCTAAGGTTGAGGTTTCTATTGGAGGAAGTCGATCCTGCACTGGAAAGGAACTTCCAGGATGGCATCCATCTCAGTCGGAGACTAGTCTTGCTAGAGGATTCGAACTTCCTCATCAGCATCCTGGACTCTCAAAACTCTAACGCCCTGACGCGTGCGGACCTGTTGGAGTGTCCTGCACCAGGTTTCTCTATGCCAGGAGAGGGCCATTAAATGTGTTCTGCGGCCCAGGCTGCTGTAAAGTGAGTTATTAATGACTATTATAATGAAATTTAACACTTAGCTATGCCGTTTCACTTTCTGTTGCTTGTTGTAGTCGAATGGTTTGTTTTCTGCCTTGCGTGCTTATTTTGGAAGTCCCGCTACTGCCTTTCCTGGCAATTTAAATGCTGGTGTGACAGCGGGGATTTTGCCAAGCAATTGAGGTGATGTCGATCTGTGATCTGCTGAGGGGTCATGATTGCCAACTGCTTTGGGGCCCACGACATTCTTGCGGGGACGGCACGTGGCCTGGCCACTCAGCGGAAGCGTCGTTTGGGTCTCCCGCGCGCTGGCACCCCGTCGTCTATTTAAGTCATACTTCTGTGAAATTCCTCTTGGCCATTTCCTTGCACTGGAAGCTTTCAACTCATTCCACAGAGAGAGAGAAAAAAAATGGCAAAGAAGAGAGAGTCTCCTTCTTCTTCGTGAACTTCTAAGGTGAGTTGGCATAGGGTTGACAACATGGGGTCCATCCTGACGACCGACACCATTGCTACTTTGATGGTGGACTATGGGATCACCAACAACTGAGTTTATCGCACTCCTGGTTCCGCAGGTAGAGCCAATGCCCCACCAAATGGCTTCGTCATAGTTTATGAGCACCGTCAGAGAGGGAGGCTTCGTTACCCTATACCATGCACTCTGTATGCATTGGTTGAGGCATTGGGCATTCCTGTGGCGAGGTTTCACCCCAATGCCCTTCATTATCTGGTCTCGCTGTGCATCTTGTTCCGCCTCCATACCGGCGCTTTCGATGCAAAGGCGGCGAGATTGATCATCCACTTCACGGAGGAGGAGGATTGGATTTCTATGTTCCCGAGAACTGGTTTCCATTTTCAGGGGACCAATCCCAATTCGGTGAAGAACTGGAGGAATCGCTTCTTCTTCTTGTAGGAGCCTTCCGACTCCGAACTTTCACATGCTCGATCTCGGAGTACTTCCATGGGAAGGTGTCCTTGGAGGTTGCCAAGGACACGACAGAGTTGGTCGCCACCATCAACTCCCAAATGGCGAAGTTCTCAATTCAGGGCTACTTCCTGATGTCCATTACTTTCGAGGCCGCTAGGTGGGGGCTTTCATCGAGCTGGCATGCCGCCGGTCCAGCAAAAAAGGAGCCTGGAGATGTCGTGATTCCCTCGCCGTTTGGAGAAGACGCAGAGGAAAGCTGCTCGTTGTTGGAGTCGTGTTTAGATGAAGAGGAGATAGGGTCTCCCCTGATGAGGTTGAGGAAGGCTGGAGGTATCTCCACCCGGAGGTCGCAGAGGTTTGTTGCAAGATCCGCCACGCGAGCCCAGGTCTCAGTCCTGGAGGCATCATCGAGCACCGGACTATAAGAGGGGGCCATCGGACCCGTACCGATTCCTGCTGTGGC
This sequence comes from Nepenthes mirabilis, assembly GCA_025585075.1. Classification (NCBI taxonomy): domain Eukaryota; kingdom Viridiplantae; phylum Streptophyta; class Magnoliopsida; order Caryophyllales; family Nepenthaceae; genus Nepenthes; species Nepenthes mirabilis. The sequence goes on from JAODPA010117995.1 coordinate 5,378, forward strand.
ACTAGCTGAGTACGGTATCCCTGTAGTGGAACTCCATTCTGGTGAGGAGTCTTCCGCAGATTCCTTTGTCAATTTGGAGACATCGGAGTTGATCACAGAGGGTGCTCTAGTCATGGTGGACGACGCATTAGCCTCTGGTGATCTAGAGAAAGCATGTGCACCGGCACTAGCATCAGAGTCGGAAGGATCTTTAGAGCCCGCTGGAACTTCCGCTGAGCCTCCTTTGGAGGGTGTCCAGGAGGATGTTCCCGTGGCGTTGGAGGCGGAAGCTACACTGGAGGGCTGCCCGCCAGGCGCTGAGTCGGCCTTGAAAACTGCCGCAGGAGGGATGGCTCCGAAGCCGGAGCCCCCGAGCGTTCCCTTGCCTTCCGTGTTTCTAGACCATCCAAACCTTGTAGAAATTGCGGTTGAACGCGGGGAGTCCCCAGGCCTATCCGCGTCAGGAGATTTATTTCATCATCCGAACGCAACCTCCACTCATGTATACTCGCCTCGAACTGAACATTCTTTGGCAGTCTTGAGTTTTGGAAATTTTTGACCTTCTCCCTTCCCATGCAAGTTCCTGAGGGTATTGACTCTTTTGACGAGCTAGCCGCTCAACTGCACAGCAGTCTTCATCGTGGGTTGGATGTTGCCCAGCGCATGAGAGCCAGGGTCGCTTCCCTTCAAGAGGAGAGCAAGCGGGCGCAGGAGGAGGTTAGGCGCTTGAACGAGGAGAATGGCCAGTGGACACTGGACGCCGCGTGTCTACAGCAGGAGGTTGAGCAACTGAAAGAGATGCTTACTGTCCTCGCGGACAACAACTCACGCCTATCCAGAGATCTGAGGGGTCGGTTGACTCCGTCAGAGGTGGATCTTGCACTGGAGGGTTAGTTCTGGGACGGCATTTGCCTGTGCCGCAAGATTGCCTCGCTTGCGGTCCCTGACATCTCGGAGGGCGTCTTCCACCCAAGCAACTCCAGGGTCTAGGACATGTCTCGCCTGAGAAATTTTCCTGAGGGGACTGGTCTGTCAGATCCTCAGTAGTAGCTTTACTTGTAGACATTGTTTCCTTCTTTTTCCTTTGTCTACGCCTTGTATAAATGAATGAAAAGTATCACCTTTATTTGCATTCAATGCCTTCCAGTGAGATTTGAGAGGTTGCATCTTGTGTTTAATGGTTAAGCTTGTGAAGCTATTGTTGCCAATGCCCCAATTTGGCGCCTTTTTGCACTGTACTTATCCTTCGTCAGAGAATGTCGTCATATCTCGCGCGTTTAATGGGAAGCTAGATCCAGTAAAGTGGATGTCATTGCAAGTCCCGTGGAGCTACGCTAAAGGCCAGCTGGGTTTTTAGGCCACAGTAGCTGAACTTCGGGTCTAGGCCTCTTCTCATGCGATATCCGCATTAGGTGCATGGCCCCAGCTCAGGGCATCTTCGCTACCCTGTACGAGGTCCTAGCCCTCGACCAATGTAGATTGAGGGTGCTCTCTTCTCCGTGAGAAGGTCGCCACACGCCTGCGATTCTTGCCCCTAAGGTTTTTGTGACCGTAAGTTAGGAAGTTTCGAAAGCCCCCAGGTTTGACGTTCTGACCGCTTGGGTCATTTGGTTCGGAACCATGATTCTTTGGATCGCACGGGTCCTACGGTGTGGAGCTGAGATTTGGTGGTGACCGCTTTTGGGTCGCTTGGTGCGAGGCTAAAGTAGTGGGCCATTTAGGACCATTTCGACATGGATTCGAAGTCCGAATGTGGCTGCTTTCGAGCCACTCGACGCACGGTCGAGGCTCGGATGAGACTGCTAATGGGCCACTTGATAAGGGGCCAAGGTTTTTGGGCTGCTTTGGGCCACTCAACGATGGGTTGAGGTTTTGAGGTGGTCGCTCATGGGCCACTTGGCACGATTCCAAGGCCCCGTTTTATGTACAGACGATAATCCTCCTGACTTAGGGGTAGTCTAGGTCGTTCTATTTTTGGAATGTCATGCATGCAAACACTCACTTGAATGGAGATACAGGTTAACAGGAATGATTAATTTCATTAAAATAAAAACTCAATGTATGTACAAGTATTCTTCGTGATGTGCGTGTATGCCTTACCTGGGCCAGCGTTGTGTTACTGGTAGTATTTCCTTAGGTTGGAAGCATTCCAGGTCCGAGTGATCAGTTTGTCGTTCTAGGCGCGTAGCTTATACACTCTACTCTAGAAGATTGCGGAGACGAGGAACGAGTCTTCCCATCCATGGGAGAGTTTGTTCCTACTCGCGGCTTTTCCTGCTACCTCCACACTTCGGAGGACCAGATTTCCAACCTCAGTGGGCGTGCCATCACCTGCTTGTTGTAGTACCGCACGATACGCTGTTAATAGGCTACAGTCCGCAGGCGGGCTGTGACAGAACGAGTTCTAATTTTCATAAGATTCTCCGTCAGACAGATTTAAAATAGAATCATAAATTTACATCACTAAATTCTATAGAAATTTCGGTAGAGGTCTATCTAAAATTAGACGAAAATCCAAATATACAACCTGCTTATTTTTATTAGTACAGACATTACATAATATCCGGACCTCAAAATCTTGACCATAATACAAAAGCAGGATTAGTACAAGCACACAACTATCCACAATACCATAATTTTTGTACAACACGCATTCACAGGACCACAAGTGCTATCCATAACTTTAATTTAATAATCCTATCAATTATACTAGAATTCGGATAAGAGATGTCATCTAGGAACTCTACAGAAAATCAGAAAACATATAACAGAAGCAACTATGTAAATCTGTGGAAGCATGTTGTCTGTTTCATCACATGCATCGCATATATTTCATATACAAAATTTATATATACAGAATCCATATACAAAATCTAGTATTTACATTCAACTATTTCTTCTCAAAGTCTTCAAATTACTTCAGGTCTCATCTGGAGGGAAAAACAGTAAATAACAAGTCAAAACCCAACAATATACCAAATTATGCAGAACGTAACACATTTATACAGAAAATATATTTGATAAGGAAGAATACCATGATAACATTAGAAAAATGGAGCATTCATGTGAATAGGTTCCAATAAATCATAATTCATGCTTTCCTATAAAATATAACTATATTAGAACAAAAATTGTATTAATCAAAAGAACAGAAGCATTCACAGAAAACAGGAAGGAAGTATATTTCTATTTAAACACGTGCAGAAATCTATGAAACAGTTCTAAAGCTCATTTGTTCTTCAGAAGTTCTATGTTCGATATTTTGGGGACCCATCTAGTATACTTTACTAGTTGAGTGACTAATAATCGAGGACAAATTGTGTTCATCCCACACAATCAAAGGCCGATAGTTCGATACAGATTGTGTTCAATCCACACAATTAAAAGCCGATAGTTTAATAGTTCGATGGTATACTTCTCAATTCGATAGTTTGATAGTTCAATGATATCCTCGATTACAGTAACCGTAACGTTGTAAGACATATCGGAGAACTTTATCTAACTATTCAACGGTTCTGGGTCTGTTTTTCTTCTTGATTAGCTTAATTCGATGCATAGTTTTATAATCAAAATCATCATATTCCAAGGCCAAAATCCAAATTTCATCTAGTTACTCTTTCAGACGATTCAAAGGTTTCTACAATTCGATAATACAGTTCTTCAGAGGTTTTCATAGTTCGATAATACAGTTCCACGCAGAATTTTCAAATACAAATCATTCGATAAATGATATAGGGTAACAATTTACATTTAAATCAACAAAATTCGAAGTTTTCGATAAAATTTTCCAAATTTTCGTTTTAGGGTTATGGGAAAAATTCTCGGACAGTAATCAGGCACCAAATACATATTTATTCATGAAATTAAAGCCATAATCGAAATACATATACAAAATCATGCATTTAAACCAAAAATTTTCAATTTTCGAGCTAGAGTTTACGATTATACGGTCCGGACACGAAACGGAGGCAAAATGTGAGTCAGATCATGAAATCGGAGCTATCAATCATAGTATATATACATAAACATGAACTTTAGTCCAAAAATTATGAGATTCATACATTATCCATGTCAAATATCGAAGAGTAAGGATTCAGAGCATAAACGATAACATAGAGATATTAAAATGCTGCAAAAACGATATATAACGTCTGAGGTACACTTACCTGAACTCTATCTGCCGTTATTTTTATCCAAATCAGAGTGTAACACGCAGATTTCTTCCTCTTTCATTCTCTTTTCTCTCTTTTCTCCCTTTCCTCTCTGCTGAACATCGCCGAAATGCTACCAAAATAGCGCGTCCCCTTTTTTTATAATTGTCGAGGTGCTTGAGCGGTGCTCAAGCGATCCTCGAGCACTCCCTCTCGGACACGGCAGCGCCTCGGGCGCTCATCAAGCGCCCATCAGGTGTTGCATTCGCAAATGTTCACCCAAATAGTGCTCGAGCGATCCTTGGGTGCACTTCTTGTAACCTCCCTCGCTCCCGCCTCACCTCAGGCGAGCTTCGAGTGTCGCATTCGTAAAATAGTGCCTGACTGGTGCTAGAGCGCTGGTCGGGCCCTCGTCCGAGACCTGCTTCGACCTGCTTCGACCCTTCTAACGCCATTCCTCACATCTTTAGACCTTAATTTTGATTATATAATATTAATAGGCCATGATTATCATAATTTAAAGCCCAAAATCTTATTTACAAATTAACGTTTCTCGGTTTACAACTTCGATTCCCAATTTACCAATTTCGGATCTTTGGGCTTTTTGATCTGATTCCTCCCATACAAATTGACCTTAATTCACCTATTTTAAATTAATTACTCATCTTTTATCATATTTTGGGAACTAGTACCCCCACGGAGCCCATCATTCTCCTAATTATCATATTTTGGAAGTTTGGGTCATTACACGGGCTGCGCTTCAAACCTCTCGGAGCAGGTCGTGGCATTATCCGAGTCTCTGAGAGTTCATGGTTGGATCGAAACATTCGACCTGCAGGCAGGGTAGTCCTACTTCAATGGGGACTATGGCGTCAGCTTCGTAGTAGAAACTAAAGGGTGTTTCTCTCGTTGATTCCCCCGAGGTTGTCCGATACAACCAGAGTATAGAAGGTAGCTCATCAACCCACGAGTCTCTACGTCTTCCAATTTGGTCTTCAGTCCGTACAGCAGCGTGTGGTTGGTGACTTCAATCTGTCCATTTGCTTAAGAGTATGCCACGGAAGTATAGACTAGCCTGATGCTCAGACCTGCACAGTACTTTGTGAACTGCTTGCCGATGGACTGGGTTTTATTGTTGGTTATTATGACCTCGGGAATCCCAAAGCGTCAGACGATATTTTGGCAGAGGAATTCTGTTGCCTTCTGCTCGGTGATCCGAGCTAGAGGGACTGCTTCTACCGACTTGATGAAGTAGTCGATACTGAAGATGAGGAACTTCCATTGCCCAGAAGCCAAAGGTAGTGGTTCAAGGATGTCGAACCCCCACTGCGCAAATGGCCATGGGGGCTGAAGGTTGTGCAGTTTCTTATGTGGGAGATGCGTCATGATCCGTGGACTTGACAGCTTTCACATTTCTTCATAAATTCCATGGCGTCTCGCTTCATGGTGGGCCAAAAGAGACCCTTCCATATGATTTTGAATGCGAGATTTTTTCTCCCGATGTGTGAGCCACATACACTGAGGCAGACTTCGCTTGAAGCATACTCAGCCTCTTCAGGGGTCAGGCATTTTAGGTAAGGAGTGAAATATCCCTGCCTGTATAGCCTCCCATCGAGGATTGTGTACCAACTCGTTATCTTCTTGATCCGTTTGGCCTCATCGGCGTTTTCAGGTAGAGTTTCGTCGGTCAGGTGCTTTCTGTATGGGGTCATCCAGTCGTTGCCCTCGTCAATCTGCAGCACTTCTTGGTCCGAGATGTCAACACTGGGCATTGTCAGGGTTTTTCACAGTTCCCTGGCGTATTGTTCCGGGGATCCTACAGCCGCGTCCCTAGCTAGCAGATCAACTTTCCAATTATCAGCCCTAGGGACATGTTCAATTAGAAAGTGATCGAATCCTTAGATCTTGGTCTTCGCTTTTGCTAGGTATCTCGCGAGCTGAGGGTTTGACGCCTGAAAGGTTCCCTTGATCTGGTTGACTATGAGCTCCGAGTCACTGTGCACGACCAGCGACTTGGTGGAACACTCCTTTGTTAGGTGAAGTACTGCTAGAATGGCCTCGTTTTCCACCACATTGGTAGCAGGCAAGGTCAGCGCGGTGGAGTACTTAATCTTCGCGCCATCTGGAGTTTTCAGCGCGACTTTGGCTCCTCTGCCTGTTTGAGTGGATGATCCGTTCACATTTAGGATCCATGTTGGGATGTCAAGATCACCTATGCTTCCCGGGCAGCGAGGGTCATCTAGAGCCGGGGTCGCCACCTCGACGATGAAGTCCGCTAGGGTTTAACCCTTGAGGGACGGCTAAGGTCAAAATTCTACGTCAAACTCTTTCAACTCTATAGCCCACTTGACCAATTACCCGAAGGTTTCTAGCTTCTGTAGGATCGACTTCAGAGGTTGATCTGTTAGAACAACGATTCGGTGGGTTTGGAAGTAGGGCCGTAGCTTCCGCGCTAAATAGATAAGTATCAGCGCGATCTTTTCGGCATGTAGATAGCGGGCCTCCACGTCTGTCAGTACCCTACTTATGTAGTACACTGGTCATTGTGCCCCCTCATGTTCTCTGACTAACACAGAGCTGAGTGCAGTGCCTGACGTAGCCAAGGAAAGGTATAGGTCATCCCCCGTGCATGGCGAGCTTAGGAGAGGTGGATTGGTAGGGTATGCTTTCAGCTCTTTGAAGGCTTTCTCGCATTCCTCGGTCCACCGTAATCCGGAGGATTTCAATCCCCTAAGTTCCCTGAAGAAGGGCAAGTACTTCTCCGTGGATTTGGCAAGGAATCGCGAGAGGGCCGCCAGTCATCCCGTGAGTTTCTGTACTTCCTTCACCGTTTGTGGAGGATTCATGTCGAGGATGGCCTTGATCTTCTCCGGGTTTGTTTCTATGCCACACTATGATATGATGAAGCCCATGAACTTCTCGGAGGTCACCCCGAATGCGCATTTGGCTGGGTTGAGTTTCATCCTATGTGCCCGGAGGACCTGGAAGGCCTCCTCTAGGTCACGGATGTGGTCGCCGGCAACCCTACTTTTTACAAGTATGTCATCGACGTACACCTCCATATTTTTTCTGATCTGAGCTTTGAACATCTTGTTCACCAGGCGTTGATATGTTGCCCCGATATTTTTGAGGCCGAAGGGTATCACCTTATAGTAGTACGTTCCCTGATCAGTCATGAAGGAGGCATGCTTCTCATTATCCGGGAGCATCCTGATCTGGTTGTAATCGAAGTAGGCGTCCATGAAGCTCAAGAGCTCATGCCCGGACGTGGAGTCCACCAACTGATTGATCCGAGGGAGTGGGAAGCTGTCCTTTGGACAAGCCCTGTTCACATTGGTAAAGTCTATGTACATTCGCTATTTGTCGTTGCTCTTATTCACCTGCACGATGTTGGATAGCCAATCTGAATATTGGACCTCTTGAATAAATCCAACGTCCAGAAGCCTTTTTACCTCCTCTCTTATAGCGACTAGCTTCTCAACGGAATGGTTCCTGCGCTTCTGCCGCACGGGCTTGTGGCCATGATTGAGGCCCAGCTTGTATCTTGGGCAAGTCGACAGGAACCCAAGCGAACATGTCGGAGTTTATCCGTAGGAAGGTGATTAGTCGATCGCGATCAGCAGGTGGGAGTGAGTTGCCCACATGTATGCACTTTTTTAGCTCGGCAGGATCCAGAGGGATTGCTTTGATTGCTTCCCTTGATTGGGCTTGTTGTAGTATGGCTTCGTCGTGAAGATCCAGATCTTCACCCAAGTGACCTGGCGCCACAGGGTCGACCTGGGACAAGTAGCACATCTGTCCCAACGCCTGGTCCCCTAACACTTCTACCATGCCGCACGGGGTTGGAAACTTCATCTTCAGATGGGGAATCAAAGTAATGGCCCCGAAGGATGCGAGGAAGCGTTTGCCCAGTATAGCGTTGTAAATGGACGGCAAATCGACGACAAGGAATGTTAGCTCTCGCGTTACGACATGCAGGTAAGTTCCCATTGTGATCTCTAGCAGGACTATCCCCTGCACTGGTACAAGTTTGTTGTCTAGACTGTATAGAGGGCCATCGGCCACTTTCATTTGGCTTTGCTTCAGTCCAAGCTTAAAGAATGTACTAAGATACAGCAAATTCTGCGTGCTTCCATTATTAACAAAGACTCATTTTAGTTAGTAATTAGTCATATCATCTAAGACGAGGGCGGATACAACAAGGGAATCAGTATGGGAGATAGTTACATGAGCCATATCAATGCTACTAAAACTAATGACATCACTCCTATCCCCTATCTTCGCTCTCTTGCTGCTAGATGTCGGTTCCAGCTGCTTCTGTCTGGTGCTCTTGGTTGTCGCGGTTGAGATCATGTTGATCATGCCGACGGCCATACGGTTCTTGGGAGGCTCTCTAGCCTCTCCTTCCGAGGTTACAGGGGCCTATCCTGAACCTTTCACGAACTGTTTAAGGTATACGCAGCAGATCAGGTCCTCTATCTCCTACTGTAGGGTTTGGCAGTTCTCCGTGGATTGTCTAAGGTAGCGGTGGTACTGGTAATATTTCGCCTGGTCACTATTGCTCAGGCCCTTCGGCGTCTTTGGCCTTTTGAAGAATTTCTTATCCTGAATCTGTATCAGGATGTTCGCATGGGTATCGTTCAAGAGAATCAGGGTCGTTGGTCTGTGATCCTTGCTTGACCCTGGTGAAGGGTGTGGCTACTTGCGGCACTCCGGGAAGCCGCTACCATCGTTGTTCCTCTTCTTATCGGTGGTAGGCTTAGGAACTTCTAGGGGTGGTCACACACTCGGGGTACTTTGCTTCGTTCACTTCCTCCGCTGAGATGTAGGCTCAGGTAATGGCTTTGGCCTCTCGGAAGGATTGGGGGCATTAGTGTGATAGGTGTTTGAAAAAGTCTCCCGCTGCCAACGTTGCGATGAAGGCATTGAGCTTCAGCTCGTCAGAGAGCTGGGGATCTGACGCGCCTTGACGATGAAGCAGTTGAGGAATCATTTCAGACTTTCATCTAACCTCTGATAGAGGCGGACTAGGTGCCATGACTATTTATCTTCCCTCCGGCTGGAGGCAAACTGACTCAGGAAGTAGTCCGCTAGTTCGTCGAAGGAGCAGATGGAATTTGGTGGGAGATCGTGGAACCAAAGCAGTGCGTCCCCCTGAGGGTGACAGGCAAAGCGTTGGCACATCATGGCCTCACTCGCCCCCTGAAGGGACAGGTGGGTACGGAAGCAGTTGAGATGATCCATTGGGTCCTTACTCCCGTTATACCCTTCTAGCACAAGCGTCTTGAACTTGCGAGGGAGCAGCTGAGTTCGCAGATCCATGGCGAAGGGTGACCTTCCTAAGTCGTCGGAGGATTGTGCCGTTCTCTCCTTGTGCAGGAGATCCCATAGTACATTGACCTTTTCCCCCATCGGTGGGTCAGACGCTCCTCTCTGCACGTTGATGATGTCGTGGAACTCTGTGTGGCCCTGTTGGCGTGGTTGGACTTGTTGGTTATGGTAGCTTCCTGTGCAGGGCAGCCACTCACTGTTGGAGTCTGCGGCGGTCGGCCTCCCTTGATCGCAGGAGTTACGGGGGTTACACCGCTCAGGGCTTTCCCCTTGGTCATCCCAGACGGGGTGGCTTTTAGCCCCTTTCAGTTACAGATTGGGCCCCGCTGTCGGAGGCCGTTTGGGCCCCGACGTCATCAGGCCTATCTGATTTTCTCCCGAAGACTATCGCGTAATGCCTCTTTTGCCTGGAGGAGGACGCCTGGGATGCTGGAGGGACAACCCCCATCCATAGGGTACCCGTCCGATTGCAGAGAGCTTTGATCATCAACTTCATATCGCCTATATTTTTGGCTAGGCGGTGGACGTCGGGCTCTTGATGGATGTCCACGTGGCTACCCACTGAGGGGTCTTCGCTGCGGGCAACAACATCTCTCGCTGAGGCACTGACTTGTGCCCTGGTGTTTATCATTTTGTCCTGTAAGAATAAGGGTGAGAAGGAGACGCTATAGGCTTCTTGTCTCGTTCCCACACACGGCGCCAATGTTACGTCCTGGATCTTTGGTTGTCATATGGATTAGGGAGCTTTCGGATTCCTCATCGTTCGGAGATGGTCGCAAAAGGATTTGGTCTCTATCTCTATTAACCTGGGACCTGCACAACACAATTAACGAATAAGAGGTCAGAGGTCTGACAGGATTTTTCTCACCGACGACACTTCGACGCTTAAGTCAGTAATTTTATGCAATAAACGAAAAGGGGTACACTCTTAAATGTTCACGAAAATATGCTGTAAAAATGTGGATGGTGCGTGAATGCTTGTATGGGAGAGTAATGAGCGGGTAATAAGAGGCCTGACTCCCTGTATGCACCGCGATGGGTGGCTGACTTTTGTCGCCTGAGAAAGTTGAGAAGTTTGGATCTGGAAGATGGCTGTGGAGTCTAAGGTTGGTGATGTTGAATCAATTATCCAAGATCCAATCCCCCTCTCTATAGAAAAAGAAGGATTTTATGGGTCTCCAGGCAAGGGGCTTTGGGCACGAGAATCCCTATTGCAAGGGTTTGTTGGCCGTTGATTGCTGTCGGCGGTTGCCGGTGTGTCGGTTGTCATTTAGTGATGGCTGGTAGACCACCGAGGCTGCCAGCCATGCTTGGTCTACTCCTTGAGCTGGGATTGATTGGGCGACTGTGGCTAGCCGCTTGAGTCGCGGCTTGCACCGCTGACTATTTTCTCATTGGCTCGTTTCTCCTGCACTTCCGCCATTTCCTACCAACAGTATTAATGAGTTGCAGATGATGCCCATTGGCTGTTAAACGTAGGCCACCACGTAGGCCGTTCTGGAGTGTTGGGCCTCAACTGCTCTCAGGCAACTGCTCCATGAGTTGGACTTCAAATCTCTTTGGGCCTTTGTTTCGGACCCAACATAACCTATTTTTAAAATCCTTTTATTACAATCCAAGTAAATGACTTGTTAAAACTCAATCCCAACAAACCAAACAAACTACTAAAAAAAGATATATAAAAAAAAATAAACAATTAAATAATAATATGTCGTAAGTACAAGATTAGAGTAATATATCTGACTTTAGTGTAGAATAAAATTCGAGTCAAATCTTAATCGGATGCCAGACTTTTTCTTTTTATCTTTTATTTCTCTTCTTTCTCTTGGTACATTGCTCCTTATATCAAAAAATAATTTTGAATACCCTAAAAATATGAAAATTCCCCTTGACATCCCTCTTGGTCCCTTAAGCGGCCATATTGTAGCCTCTTGCAATGTTCTTGCTTAGTCCTGATGCTTGAATGCCCATCTCATGGTCATCTCGTGAATACCCATTGGAAATTCTTTTAGTCCTAACACTCGAGTTGACAGATCATGTCTGTCTCGTGGAGCCTCCTACGAGCCATTTTACTTGAACAAACTTTACACGAATATCACTCAACTTTTAATGAATATCATCGCTCGACTGGTCCTTGTGTAAACATCACGTGACTCGCAAGATGACATGTCCATTAGTGTGGAATTTAAAAAGAAGTGACATAAAATTAAACAAACTTTCCATTAACACCTTCTGAGAGACCCCTTACCACTCTGATGGCTGTTATTTTTTACCCTTTAGTAACTTCATCTCCATAAAAATCCTAATGTTAGTCTCTACAAGTTTGAGTAGCACCATCTTCTACTCTATTGAACCTAAAATATTACCACTATACTTTGACTTCTTCTCTACGGCAACGTCAATCCCTATTACACTCCTCCGCATTCTCCTACTGTCACTTTGACCAAATCTCCAGTTAGTTATCTTTGTATCGCCCTCAGCAACAAATGTTTCAATCAAATACCGACTTAATTACTTGCTGTTTTTCTTAACACTTTTGAAATACCTTTGGTGAGTTTCCATTGGCTTTTGCCAAATTTATATAGAAACCATTTTCGTCAAATTTTATAATTGAAATTAAATTTAATTGAACATCCAGAGCATATTGCATGCCTTTCAACACAATTTTCATCCCATTACTTATTTGCAAACTAATGTCTTCGTTATTTACGAGCCGTCACTATCCATATTCTATACTCTATAGTCCTAAGGCATATGGGAGGTAAAGAGAAACTTCTTTGATATTATATAATTTAAAAATCTACTATTTATCATCTAACTCATCTTGGGGCTTATAAAGCTTCATTTCTTCAATACGTGGATGACTAGAAGGTCTTTTTAGGTAGTGATAAATAATCGATCATTACCATCAAGATCCTTCTTATCTTTTCATTGATACCACCCTCCTCTTACTTCCACTTGAGGTAATCCTATTTCATACGATCTTATTTGTCACAATAAAAGCATTTGATATTCCTAAACTTAGACCAACTATTACTTCTTTATGATTTGTTGCTTCACTCCCTTGATCTTCTGCACTTTAGACTGCTAGTGGATATTAAAGCACTTAACTCTTCTATAACCTTATTACTTCCCTTTTGCCTGAAATCATTTATAAGTAAGGAAATAATAACTTTATTAACACTGAGTGTGACCATCCCAAATAGTAGTATCGTCATAATATGATTGTATGAAATTGAATTGTTAGCAATATCAATGCCTTATCTTCACCCTTGATGTTCTCATCAAACATTAAAATTTAGGTCAAAACTTAATTGAATTTGTCTAAATGCTTCTTAAAGCTTTTCCTTTTTGATGTTCTGATCAAACATTAAAATTTAGGTCAAAACTTAATTGAATTTGTCCAAATGCTTCTTAAAGCTTTTCCTTTTTGAGCAAAATACATCATAAAATTACTTCTTTATATGCAATCTTAATATCAAGAACTTGAATTTGCACCAGTCCTCTAGTTTCATCAAAACCTTTACTTGTTCTAACAAATTAATAACTTCTTGAAAAGTATTATTTGTGAGATATAATTTAATTGTACATTTAGTAAGATCCCTCATTTTTTGTCCCTCGTTATCTTTCATCTTCTTCAATTTATTATTTTTTTTATAATACTTTTACTGTTCTGCTATGGGTTGAAATGCTTCTTGT